>JANHGN010018783.1:33692-48422 GCA_024605025.1 Megaceryle maxima | reverse complement strand
CTCTCCAGCAGATCACCTCCCAGTCTGTACTGGTGTACTTTATTATTCTTGCCCAGATGCAGGACTCTGCACTTATCTTTGTTAAACCTCCTTAGGTTCTGCTCTGCCCAGCTCTCCAGTCTGTCCAGGTCCCGCTGGATGGCCGCACAGCCTCCAGGTGTATCTGCCAATCCTCCCAGTTTTGTGTCATCAGCAAACTGGCTGAGAAGACACTCTGTCAAGCTTCTTCACTTGAGAGAAAGGAAGCAGCATGGAGGAGCCTCTGAATGAAAAGAGTAGGATTTCACTTATTGTATTGTAAATTGACCTAACTCAACGGCTCTCACTTCTGTAACTGGACACGTCTTCTCCCCAGCCTGAGCTATATTGTGCGTTCCCAGGAGACCCATCCCTCCGCTGTTGTGTGTTTGTGCATCTGTTACCCCTGTGCAGTGAGGGTCAGGCTGAGGGACATGCTCCAGGAGGTGCTGGGAAGAGAGTGAACTAGCTAAAAAACAGTCACTAGGAAAGAGACAGGGATCTGCTCTGGGAATGGCTACAAGGTTTGTCGGCTCCAGGGTCTCCCAAGCTGATTAACTTCTGTTGTGGAGCAGGCTCATTTGTTTACTTTCTTGGGAGATGAAAAACAGAGTGAGATTTTGCAGCGCTCAGATTCCCTGAATTTTTTTAAGGTTTTGATTAATCATGAGGCATTTTGGCAGCCTCCTCAGATACTCTGTAACCCCTATTTAATCAGTCACCATCCAAGTGCTTGCTACGTGTGGTCTCAACTGGCATAGCTCAACTGTATGGGGGGACTGGTGGGCCTCAAGGTGCTGGTGAGGCAGGCAGCTGGCCCTGCTCAGGGTTCATGCTGATATCCCCTTAGTTTCTGTGAGGGAAGACTTCATGACAAATGTCCTTACAAGGATGTAGAACGTGGAAAAAGGTTAATTTGTATTTTGTGCAGTGGAGTTGGCTTGTAGGGCTCAAGGTATTAGAAGATCCAGACTTGTGGACCTGGAGGCTGTCACCAATAAAGCTGGAAAATTATGCTGTCAGTATTGCAACTGTGAGAAGTTGTGAAAGTGCTGCCAGATGGGTTATAAAAGTGGGGATTCACTGTACCCTTCAGCTCCCCATGTGACTCTACCGTGCCAGGTGAATAGACAGTGGGAGACCCCTGAGTTGGCTCTGTCTCCATTAGCAACTTAGTGCAAATCAGGATGGGACTTGTGAAGGTAATGTCCCCATGTGCCATCATCTTCAGTGTTGAGCATTTCCATCAGAGCACGACATGGACATGGCCAAGAACAAAGCAAGCTCTTGCTGGCAGATTCAGTAGCTACTTGCTTTTTATAGACTTCCAGAACAAGCTCATTAAAACAAATATCTCAGTAGAATGAAATATCTGTGGAATCCCGTTTCTGATGCAGTCAATGACAAAGTTTACTGTCATGTATGTTTCAGAGGCTGAGTTCAGTATTCAGAGCTTGTCCTGTTCATACCAAAGGCAGCTCCCACTGCACATGATGTCTTAGAAACATTTTTTTTTCAGAGCAAGGTCTGTGGCAATGCCATGCAAGAACATTTTCCTGTTATTTGTTTGGGAATCCTCCATCAAGCTGTGTGTTCAAGGAAGTCTTCTGCTATCTTTGTTACTCTTCCAGGCAGTAGGCTGTCATATCTACACACCAACTGGTGTGTAGATTTTAGGTGTTCTACAATAATTCTTTCTGCCAGTGATAAAACAACTTGTCTCTTATTCATCATTACAACTGAATTACATGAGAATAGTAATGATGCAGTCAGTGAAAGAACAGCTGAGACAGTTGCAAATTTCATGTTAAATGGCATTTAGTGAGTCATAAAAAGGGCTTGTTCAGATAACCAAGCATTCAGTTATCTGCCATTCAGCTTGCAGTAGGTGTCCTGGGATCACTTTTTTCCACAATTGCTGAGTAGCCAAACAAGCAAAGGACCATTTTCTTTTAAGATTTCCTTTGTGGAGATATTTAGTGGTTAAAAAAATATGGGAACATTAACCTCTAACTGGCACCAAACTGTTATCCAAGGGAAAACTCACTGTTCTCTGTGAAACCCTGTATTTGTTCTGCATCTCTCAGAAGTAGAACAGGCACATGTGATGTGAAAGATGCTGAAGGGATGATCACTCAGCTTTCCAGATCAGACCTGGAGCTGGTCCAGACAGATGTGTAGTGAGACTCTTGGTAGCCAAGAGTCATACAGCTGGCACTAATTTTTCTCAAAGAACTCTAAAGCTGCTGGGACAGATTGTCCACAAGTTATTTCAGCAACTGCAGTGAAAGGAAATTTTCCCCACATCTTGCTGCGCATTCAGATTGCAGATTGCTCAGCAATTTTCCTGTGTCCATCTTCCAACTAGAGAAACATCAAAACTGTGCTAATCCAGTGCCACTTAAAAGTGAGGAGCCAGTGGAAAACCCCTGAAGAGCAACTTGTATATATGTGACTTTTGGTATTTTGATGCTGCCATCATCCTTCCACTACTGGCACTCAGCAGAGTAATTGCACTGCTAGGTAAGGGGAAAGAAAGTCAAACCATTGAGAATAAGAAATACATTCTTCAGTCCTCTTGCATCTCCTGCTGTACAAATACTGCTGTGTCCTCTGTTTAAAGGTTGGTGATGCTTTCAAGCATGCAGCAGCCTAAGTTCCCTCAGGTGCTCTACTGTTACTTTCTCCCTGCCTAAAATGGTGAAATTATATGAGGAGAGAGTAATGATCCTCAAGCCTTCAAAGACTGGAAGTATCAACTTTAATATGCCACTGAAAATTTGGGACTTCCCCAAAACTTACCTTGAACCAGTGTTAGCTCTACAGTCCTCAGTTCTGATCTGTATCTTTGTGGGAACTGTCGTGACAAACCATCACACCAATGACTCTGCAGCTCTGATCTTGGTTAACACATCCAGTAAAGGAACTGAAAAAGATGGGGTTTTTTACTCCTTTTTTTTAGATTCTAGTGATCTTGCCAGTACACCAGCTGAGTTGAGAGGCATTTCCAGTAGATGCCTACATGTGATCACCAAAGGTTCTCCATTTGCTTTGATGCATTGACCAGATCACCACTGACAGTAAGATCTCAGACACCTACATCTGTAGAGACCCCCTACTTTTAGGTGTCTGGCTCTGGTGGCTGAATTTCACCTTGGAATTCACAGCCAGATCTTGGGCAGGTCACCAGGAATGACTGGAGACTGGAGCACTCATAGCTGGCCACCATGTAGCATTTTGAAGCATGAACATTCTCATAGTCCAGATTAGCTGTCCATGAGCATGCTATTACTCCAACAGACCTGTAGTTACAAGCATCAGTTAGGTCATGCCACAGTACAAAAGCGAGAATAAGAGCATCAAAACCAGGACTCTGGGTTGAGGATAGTAACTGAAAACTGAAAACCACTGAGAAAACTGAAAACAAGAAATTGTACTTTGACATTAATATAATATGTCACCCACATTAAACAGACAGCATAATAGAGATTTAAATGCATCTGACTGACTAGAACTAGATGGAAAAATCAATTACATGTTTTACAGAACTGAAATGGACACCTGGATGGAAGTCTTCCAATGGAAAGATTTTTCTTGCAAAATGCTGACTACAGTTAACTGTCTTGAGGATACTTTTGGCCTTCAAAAAGACCAACAAAAAAATCAACTGAAGAAAAAAATGGAAATATAATTTAAATAACATTGAATTTTATTTTTTTTTTTTTTTCTATTTGGATATCATCATTCTTTTGCTTTGCATTATAAACTATAACCTTCCCCAAAGCTTTTATCAGTCAAAGTCTTAATTTTTGTTAGCACAAGATGTTTTAACCATCTTGTATTTTTTCACAATTAGGATTTCATTGCAATATTCATTCTGGAATGAAAGAAACTTCAAAGTTGTAAAATGCTCTCTGCAATGAAAAATTGAACTCCTGGATTAGCTGTTACTTTCCCTCACTGAAATAACCTTCACTTACTGGCTTTTTCTTTTATTTATACAAGAATGGATTTCAGCTTTTGAAAGCAAGGGGCAGTTGTTGACTGGGACATTCTTCTCACACCTTACAATATGTCTTTGTAGGAATGCAAGAGAATTTTACTTTTTGATATATACCATGTTCCTACAAATAGTTATATGATAAACATGTGTCTAAGTAACTCAGATTTATTAAACTTTTCCAGAAGGTTTGAAAAGCTACATTTTATTATTTATTGAACTAATATTTGATTTTTTTCTTTCATTTGTTCATGCCTAATACTCAGTCTGAAAAGTTCCCTGGTCTATATGGAATTCCTAATAAAGACAAGCAGAAGATTTACATTTTTTAATCATGTGTCTGGATTTTCTTTTTAATTCATGGGAACAGTAATGAAAAAGTATGCCCCCAGGACATGCACAGAACTTCTCTGACAGTATGTCAACAGGGACTGCATATCTGAGAATAAATGGAGAAAATGACTGCTTGACAGATTCCAGCTGAGGGAAGAAAAAGAAGAAGACAAGGAGAGCTGGCACTTCCTCAAAGAAGTGATAGTAAGGGCACAAAGACAAACATCCCAATTAGGGTAGCGACTAATTTGACTAAAACAGGGGGTTCAGGCACTTAACAGGAAAACAGACAAACAAACAAAAAGTGAAAACTATATTTTGTGAATTAAGCATGAAGTCTGAAAAAGAGAGGCAAGGATGAGTCAAGAGAGAGGCAAGAGTAAAACCAGAAACATCTCAAAAGGGGGCATCACCATGGTGACTTTGCAAGTGGTGATGGCCTACAATGTTTGGGACACTGAGTATGTACACAGAAGCAGCACCTTTATTAGACAAGTGGATATGGCTGTTGGGCATGCAGGTCCTTCCTGAAGACCCAACAAAGAAGATCACAGCACACATTGAGGGGTAACTACCAAGAGACATCTAGGGGAAGCTGTTTGATAGATACCTTCACAGAAAGGAAAAGGCCAAGGAACGCCCGGCGTTCACAGCTCAACAAGGTTGGCAAAAGATTTAAATTTTTTGCATATTTTTATATCATCCTTTGCTGCAACCACATAACCAACATGACCCATAATAGTGAAAAAGTGGCAAGACTTTGGCCTTTAGTTAATTTTAATCATCTTGAAATTTTTTTAATCAGTAGCAAGGAAGCAAATAGCACTTGGCATGGATTCGTCAAGAAGAAATGTATGAAATAAAGTGAATTTCATCCTGTGGTGGGGCAGTGGGCTTCGTGGGCAGAGGTAAGCAGTTTGACTTTAGCCAGGCAATGAAAGCTGCATCTTGCCATTGCAAGGAATAAAAATGTGTTGTTCATGGAGGGAGTGGACATCTCTGAGACCAGGCTAGACAAATATCCACAGGGAACAGCAAAACATTTGGAGAAAGGGCTAAGGGATCTTTGGGTTACTTTGTGGTTTTTTTTGCTATATTTCTGTGACTTTGTATGAACATAAATTATTATTATTACCTATTTTTGCATTCTGCTCTTGTCTTGGCCCTGAATCTCACACTGTTTTTCCTTGTCTGACACTGAGGTCTCCATAATGCCTGTTGAATTATATCCCAAGTGTTTCTTAGTTCCAAGTGGCATCAAGATCTGACGGGAGTTTCTTTTTTCTTTGAAGTCATTACATTCCATGACACATAGCAGTCAAAGGGAATTGTTATTTATCCCTACTTTGCAGACAGGAGAACCCAGACTACACAGAATCCATAGCACAGCTGATAAATGAACCCAAATCTCCTGGATCCCCAGAGAGTACCTTATGTGAACAACTACCCTACTAATACTGAGGGCAGGATGGGCTGTCATGAACCATTGATGAGCTTCACATCAGCAACTGCCATCTTCTCTCTTTCTCAAGGTAAGCAAGAACAGAAGCAATTGGGCTGAGTCTAAATTGTGAAAGCCCAGGAAATTCTCTTGGGGATCAAACAGCCCAACAAATCCAAAGTTTACATCTCAACATTGCAAGCTAATGAGCTTTTCAAAGCTCCCCTCAGGTTGTCTGGAGCCACTCCCTAGCCACAGATTTAATTCTCTCTATGCACTCTGGAAAAGGCAGTCTATTTAATATTCTACCCACAACTTGGCTTGAAGCTACTTGAAGCTATTGTTTGGGGTTTTTTTCCGGTCTGTTAATTATACCTACAATTGGCAAACTACCATTTCTGATGTAAAGCTACATGTGATGTGTCCCCAGGCCAAAGCACATATGATCTTAGGCTGGAAAGTGAGCAGCTAGCAGCCAAATACAGCAGAAACCGAGCGCTGGAGGTATCCCCCTGAGGACGTGTAGGCAGCAGCCAAGACAAAATGAGAGGATGCCAGAAGGGCAGATCCTGAAGTGCTTGTTTGGTTTTTATGGCAATCCTTTACTCATGAAAAACTCTCATTGGTTTTATGGAAGTGAAGGCTTTGGAGCTTGGATTTGCAGTGTTTATAGGCAGATGACTGTGAATCCAGAAGCCTCCCTGAGGAAAGATCCCTGCTGTGCTACCTATTTACAATGGAGATGCTAATACCAGGCTGCGCTGCTTCTCACCCTACTGCCTGATGCAGGGCACCCTGTCCCAGGTGCAGGTGAGAGTCCCTGGGCTGACCAAGACCACCAGCACTGGCACCTCCAACAGCCCGGCACTGCCCATGTGACACTGCACTGGGGCTTGGGAGAAGATGCTCCTCTGGCTCCCCTGGCTGCCTGCACATGCACAGTACATAGGGTGACACAAAACGGTTTCAAGTGAGCTTCTCTGCTGACAGCAGAAGGGACAGAGTTGTACATCTGCAGGTCTTTATTCCAGCAGTAGCTGGAGGTGTGTTAGCTGGTGCTAACCCTCTGCATGCCTCATCCTCACATACTGCAGCACCAGCCCCGCTAGTTTGGAGAGGTGAGGTCCTCACAGCAGACACCCAGCCACAGGGAGACCAAACTCACATGGGAGAGCTGTTTCCACAGGGATCTGCTTGCAAGGGCTACACGCCTCTGCAATTTTAAATTAAAATGCAAACAAGGATCCCAAAGGTAGTGCAGAGCCTTGATCTCCTGCAGTTTGTGAATCCCACATGGACAACAGCCCAAGGTGACAGGGAATTTTCACCTGGCACTTCCCTGTGATGCCACAGCAATGTATCAAGTGAAGGCCACCACTGTTGCAAGTCCTTGGTATTCGTGCTGTGGTTGGGTGGAAAAGGGCATGGACTTAGAGCTGACCACAAGGTAAAGAGCATTTTTCCTGGGAAACCACTGGCTTTGGCCACCAAGGCCTTTCCCATGGGAGAGAGAGAGACAAAAGGCCATGTCTGTCCTGCCCAGTGACAACGGACCAGAAAACCCAGAAGGATGCTTGTGAACCTTTCTCTTCCAGCCCACACTGGGAAGGACAATTTGGGCCTAAACAGTTAGGACTTTTAGTGAATACAGTAAGAAACCAGAATGGAATAAAAAAGATTTTTTGTTTTGCAAAGCCCGAGGTGAATATTTTTTTTACATTTTTCACAATTTGTGGAATGTTTTCAAAGTATTTCAACTTTCTGGCAGTTTAGCTTTGCGTTTCTTATTTGATGCCAAATATAACAAACTAAGTGGTGGCCACAGGGCAGCACTTTTCCCTATTTTTTCACTTTTCCCTTTGTTACCCTAAGCTTTCAAGACATCATAAAAATGTGGAAGTTCTGCAAATTTAGAGAGTGGCAGAAGGAAAATGAAAATAAAAGTGATGAGTGGGGAGAAGAATGGAGCTCACTGAAAAAAAAAAAAGATCAACAGGTTCTGATTTGGCAAATGGGGCTTTGCTCAGAAATCTGAACAGACTGAATGGAAATGGCAGGGCCACCCTCACTTAGCTTGTGTAGCCTCTGACTCCACTGGCAGGTCTGCTGAACCAGAGGCATGAAATGATTTTGTGCCACAACGTTTGTGCCTTAATTACAAGTGCATTTCATGCCATACTTTGAAAGTGTCCGAGGCAACTTAATTTGGCCAATTAGTCTGAGATTGAGGCCACTCAAATCCCTTATATAAACAAATCGGAGCCAGTGCAATCTATTTTCTACTTTGCATAAATAAACCTCTCTTTTCTGTAAAATTTTGAACACAAATTAAAATTGGCTAGAATGAATCCCTTGGTAGAAAGGCTGCTTTCTACAGATACTCAAAAGAAGGTGTTTTAAAAGGAAAATAGTAAAATCATACAAAACAATTCTCCCGCCCCCAAATCAAAACAGGGTGACCTGGCTTGCTGCTTGTACAATGGCAAATCAATGTGATATACAGAACTTTTTAAAAATGCTTTGTCTTCTTCCTGCTTACTTTAATAAATTACCCCAAATTATGTTTTATTTGTAGAAAATAATAGGAACTTGACCATTGTTTAATATTTAAAGCTTGTATTTCCCACTTCACTCTTGCAGGATGCCGGATGGAGTCTACCATGATCTGGTAAAGAGCAAGGGGAGGGGAAGAGGAAAGACATGGAGGTCAGCATACATGAGCATTTACCTTTTACCGAATGAATCTGGAGCAGCAACGTTGCTGGGAAATAAAATAATGGAAGAGAATTTACAGGGCAACATCTGTTTCGGTGTCAGAATTCATTAGTGAGGAAAAAGGGAACACAGGTACACCAGGGGGATTTGGAAAACCTGAAATTACAAGCAAATGTGTCATTCAATATCCGTTATTTTCTGTTTCTTGCAACTTTGCTCAACAGATCAAAAGAATTTGAGTCCAGCTAAAGAGTACACGCGAGGCTTAAAAGTATTATGGTACTCATTATCCTTCATACAATCCTCTTTAATGATTTGTCCTGTGGCCATATAGAGGATCACAAATGCATTAAAAGTGGGATATGTTAAGTTAAAGCAATGGTCTGGCATGGTGATGTCATCTATACAACAAACAACCGTCAATGCAGAGCTATAAATAATCTTTTTATTGTAATCTTGAATTGATCCGATACCAGATGTATGCACACTTCATGAAAATTCCTTAGCTTTGAACAAAGAGGACAATAACCTGTACGATGAAGTTGGGTCTATTTATGTATGTGCTTCTCATGGGTAATGTATATTACAGGCAAAAGTACACAGGGCCCTCATCTTTCCTGCAAACAACGCCTGTATCTCTGTGCCAAGCATGACACGCTCCTGGAAGCATGGAGGCAAAAAGAATCACTCTGGGCTTGTAAAGATCTTCCCACTGGCAGGCACAGAAAAACCTTTGTCGAGAACATTTCATTTGTTGTAGGAGAGAGATCTGTTCTAGTTAACACAGTTCAAAATGCTAACTGTCCCCTGGGACACCTGAGCTTTCCCCCGTGTGATGCAGAGTGGAGGACTTTGATGTGAAACATCACATGAACAGGCAGCCAAGCTGAAGCAGCAGTCCTGGGCAGCTAAAGCAGTCCTTTTGTTCTGGGCCTCTTTTTAATTCTGTTTCTATGAGATATTTCTGTCCAACAGAAGCTTTTACATTATAACAATTGTGTTTTAAATGAAAAAAAAATCCTGTTGCATCAGTCAAGTGGTGTCTTGAGGCTGGCTCAGGCCTATGAGAATCTTTCCATTGACGTCATTAAGCTTTTATTCAGGCTCTTAATCTGCAATCAATCAACCCTTAATATTAGTCCGTGCAGAACTCCATGCCTTCTTTTGGTGGTAAAAGAAAACAAGATCAAACACTTTTCCCAGCTACCAGAGCTGGCAAAGTTGCCAGGCTCCTGATTACATTTTCAGTGAGCCTAGGTCAGGAGTAGTCCCAAAAAGCACTGGTTTGGCCTTTCTCTCTTGTGTACATTCCTCTAGCTTCATGTTTTGGCTTTTGTGTTACACTGGACTGTCCCTGCTGATCTAAACTGGGGAGCCCAATCCTGTGGCATCCCCAAGTGCTGCTGGGGACAGGCAGCCTGAGCTGTGGGCTGGCTCCAGGGCCATGCAGCACTTCTCAAAAGCAGGCTCTGGTACATTAAATCCTTCTGCAGGAGCATTAGGTATTTACTAATGGTGCTGAGAAACTGCATGAGATTGTCAGGAAAACAAAAAAACAAACAAGACATATAAACCCTAATCTTCCTCAGCCTCTCCCAGAGCTGCATTCTGTACATCTCGTTAACCTTTTCATCTCCAGTGGCTACAGCCATGGCTGAATTATCTCATGGGGAAGTGACCCCACACAGGCCACGACAAGAAGCATCTGTCTAGGGACTCTGATGACAGGGGCTTCATCTATTGTCATGTTCTGGTGGTCTTTCTGGTATAGCTTCATCATATGTCTTCTGTTAAAAGAAAGGGGTCAAGGTGCCCAGTTTTACCTCTGTGGGGGCGGTTGCATGGGGCTATATAAAGCTTAATAAATGTCACCCCCAAAACCCCACCCAGGTCTATGGTGTGGCTGTAACTGGGGTGAAAGAAGTTTCCTTACTTAGCAGAAGAAAAGAACTGGTAAAAAGGAGGAATCAGATCACAGGGCACTATCAGAGGTGTCTGAAACATGGGTACACTGGTATGGGTCCACTGGACATTGAGTGGTCACCTGGAAGAGGAGTGACAGAAGGGAAGGCTGAACACTAGAATTAATTTCAAGCACAGGCACCATGGAAACATGCACAACAGCGACTGCAGAGGTGCCAGGGACTGCAAGGTCACTGGTGGGAATGGTGGCCTGCTGCTTCCCAGTGCAGCTTTGTCACTTGTATTTGGAAATCATTCAACAAAGCCTTGGCTGTCCTTGCTTCAGTGCTTAGGTGTCCCTGAAAGATTAAAAATTAACCATCAACCCATGAGTTCAAAGAATGCAGAAAATGGTTTTAATCTTAGACTTTAAAGGGCAAAGCATTCAGGATGGAGCTTAGGACAGTAGAGCTACAGATACCCACCTATACCTGAAGGTGTCAGAGTCCTTGCCCAGTGACTGAGCTGGAGCTCAAAGGGGCAGATTTAGAGGAATACAGAGCACCCAGATCCAGAGAGTGTCCACATATCTAAAGTAGACCAGGACCAGAGCAGGCACCACTTCCAGGTTTCTCAAGCCTTGGTCCCACATTTTATTCATACTGACTCTTTCATTCATGCCATGGATTGAAGGGTGAAATGAGCAGATTTAAGATAGGAAACTGTCATGGGATAGAGGGATGCAGGGCTCAGGGCTGGCCTGCCCTGCTAGCAGATGGCAGCCTTCTCTCAAACCAGTGAGCAAACACTGCTCAGCACTGGGTTTGTGGATTCAAGGAGAGGGAGCTTCCCAAGGGCTGAACTGGGGGTCAGGGAGTAAAAAGAGGAACAGCTCAACTCAGAAGCAAGCTTAAACTAACTACACATCTGGGTGAGGGTAAAGATGGTCTGGGCTCTCTTACAGGAGGCTTTTTTTTCCTAGGCAGTGTACAGAGAGCCCTTCACTGGGGAGAAGTGCTGCAGGCACTCAGAAGCAATCACTGATTCTTCCTGTTCAGTAAAGAACTTTGCTGTACAAGTAGTTTTGTTATAATGCTAAAGATGACCTACTTGTAACCTAAGACTTAATTTGTGGTGATGCCATAAATTAAATTATTCACATCTCTCATCATTCATCATTTCTGGGAAGATACAAGTAGATACAAGTCACATCTAGAAAATGAGGAGTACTTGATGGAGCAGCCAGAGGGCTTTGTTGCAGCCACATACATTTTGTGCTTGTGAATTATGCCAACAGTACCAAATATATTTACACACATTAGCAGCACATTCAGGATAATCTCTTGGTGTGTAAAGTACGTGCAGCTACTCTGATAGAATATACAGAGCAGTGATATGCAGTATCAACAACGCACATCTCTGGTTCTGAATTGCTGCTGGATATTCCAGGTGCTCTATAAGACTGAAGGCCTTTGCTCTATAAATCACAGGAGAGCAATAATTTTAGCCTTTCACAATGAGGAAGCTTGTTCTGGAAAACCTTTCCCTCTTGAAGGCCCCCTCCTGACTTCAGGTGGTTTGGGCTTGCAGGTCTCCCTACTTTTCTAGGCTAGAGTTTACAGATAGAAACTAAAACCCACATTTGTGTCTCCAACATTTATCACAGGTGTGAATATAATACTAAGGTAACAGTGCTTGGCCTGGGAGAGTGAGATCCTTTCTTATGTGACTTATGGCCACAGGAAATTAAAAGGTTTAAGCTGAGAATGGACAAAATGTGTTATGTGCAGAATTGTTTCTTGTTCAGTATTGCTGCTCCCCAGCCTCAGGGGACCTGCTAACAACCTGGCTGCTGTCACAAGGGTCCTGACATTTTGAGTGTCCTTAGAGACTTGCCAAATGGACACCAAGAAATGCAAATGTCAGTTCACAAGACACAATTTTCTTGCTCTCAGCACTTCAGGGGAAAAAAACCAAGCCAAACAAATAATTGGAAAATATGAAATTAATGTGATCAATGAGTAACAGGAATTGAGAGGTAGAAGTGTCCAAAGTAAGTTATTGTACAAAATACCATTGTTTTTAAATCAAATTGGTCTCTTCAAAAAACTGCCTCATTTCTTACTCACTGACTAACTAGAAAAAGAAGAATCAAAAAATAATCATCCATCTGTGTCAGTGACGCAGGAGGATTAAGAAGGGATGCCTAGGGCCCCAAGGTACCTGGGCAAGCATTTCCGTGGAGGGGATTAGCACAGCCAAGCTCATGAGCTGAGTTTCCAACTGATTTGCTTCCCCTGTCTGGGTCAAGGCACCCGCAGAAAGTTCCTGGAGCACCACAGACGAGTGTTCACCCTCCAGCTCCCAGCAGGGCTTCTGCCTCTGGGTGGAGGACCCCACCAACCTGGGCCAAGCTGCAAATCACCTTGAACCAAAACTGATGTCAGGGAGAGGAACAAGATTTTTAACTGGTCCTTTCCAACTTTCGGTTCCCAGCCACCAGAAGGTAAATTAAGGAGGATTGGGGCTGTGCTGTTATTCTTCTGGATAAATGCTACTGACGTCTGGGCAGCCTCATCTGGCAGCAGTTTTGGATTTCTATTCTTGTATTTGTATATTTTAAGCTCAAGAAAAGCAGCTGAGGCCAGAGGCTAGGTACTTTCAGCAAATCCCAAGGAAGGAAAAAAAAAAAAAAAGGAGATTAATTAATTAAATAATTAAAGAACACAAAACTGTCTGATAAAAGTTTCCTTAGAAGGCAGCTATCTCATCTCCCTGCCTGGCTGCCCGCCTCCAGCACACCAGTGCTGGGCAATGCTCGGTGAGGAAGGGCACGCTGGGATGGAGTGAGGAAGGGCACGCTGGGATGGAGTGAGGAAGGGCATGCTGGGATGGGGTGAGGAAGGGCACGCTGGGATGGGGTGAGGAAGGGCACGCTGGGATGGGGTGAGGAAGAGCACACTGGGATGGGGGATTGGCACTGCTCCCATGGGATAGGCTTCTGTCTCCTGCAAAAGGAGATGGGAAAGCAGGGCCAGACCTGAGAAGCTGTGCTACTCCTGTGACGACTGCAACTGGAGACCACTTGCTGAGCCTGGTGGAGCTGTGTCTCAGCTGAGTTCTTGGTTTTGCCTCTGCAGGCACCGCATTTCACAAAGGCACGCTATAAACTCAGCAAGCGTGTCAGGCAACCATCAGGGAAACAACCCTAGCTCTGTTTTTTTCACTCTTTCTAAATATATGGGCAGTGACAGGTGTAAAATTACACCAACCAGGCAATAACTCAGACCTGTTTGAGTGCCAATTATGTGTCTTTTTACAACGTTGGGCCTCTGCCTGAACACATCATTTAGGAGAAAAATACGTTGTAAAAGTGTATTCATTCAAAAGAATGCTGTAAAAACTGATTATTAATATTGGTCTCACTTGTTTAATCTTCAATCTTTTTCTCTGCCCCTCCCCTGTTCTGGGATAAATGAGCTCTGCATGCCCTGTGTTGTGTGCACAATCTTGTGGAGTTAGCGAATAGGCCATTGAAAATAAATATACATAAATCTTAGCCATGTATGGTCTCCAGCTGGGGAAAATGGCTTACAAAAGCAGAGAGATGACCACCCATTAAAAATATGCTGGACACTATTATTTTGATGGCAGGGACTCAAGCTACACAGCTTACGGCACAGTTTACAGAAGAGGAGCCTACTAATTTAACAGGGTGGCTTGGCAGGCAGAGCAGCTCACTTCCCTGGGGCATGTGGTCAGGCTGGATTACACCCTGGTGCCAGTGGTTGCCACCAGAAGTAAGAGATTAGCCTATGTGATTTGGTTAATAATGACTAAAAATTAGGTGGAGGTGGTGGGATCCTGCTTCTAAACCATGGGAGTGTGGATATCCCCTATGCTAACAGGAATGCTTTATGTGTGAACTCATTTGCCTACTTGATGGGTAGAACCACTGTGAGCTCTCAAGCCTGGGGGACTTCTGCGCCTGACCAGCAAACCCCTGCAGTGGAAGAAGGCTCAAAGATGACAGGTGAGGATGATGTGCTCATGAAGCTCAGAAAAGCCTTTAGGAAGTGATCACCGTTGTCTTTAAGGAAGTTGAACTGAACACAAAGGGGACTGGAGGGTGGCCTTTGTTTTAAATAAACAACTATTATCTTTTGAGTGGGTCAACCGGTTGTGTAAATGTCTTTCCCTAAAATAATCAATAGGGAGTATTACCTTCCTGAGCAGACAGACCAGTGTCCTGGTGTGAGTGAGAGCAGCAGTAAGTCTGGTGGGTGCTTTCCCTCCCCAGCTCAGCTCTTCTCAGCCCCTG
>JANHGN010018783.1:0-33592 GCA_024605025.1 Megaceryle maxima | reverse complement strand
AGGGGGGTGCAGACCAAGGCCACTGCTGGGGCCTGTGCCCCACGCTGGGGGGGCAGAAAGTGAAAGGAGGGGACAGGGCAGGGGACCCCAGACTGACCAGCCAGGGATCCCAGCCCGTAGATGGCATATTCCCTATAAAGCTGAGGGATCAGGAGGGCCAAGCCTGTTCATCAGTGGCTGGTGTCCAAGAAGGACTCTGCCCATTCTGCCTTTGATCCCAATCCATGTGTTCCTGAATCCAGTACCAGAATCCAGCTCCTGAACACAGTTCCCATCTGCCACAGAATCCAGTCTGGGACATTCTTGGTGCCTGCTCCACAGCATCAGTGGTGACAGCGATGTAATTGCCATTAGGTGAGTTGGGTTCGATGCTGGGTTTGTATAGATTTGTGTGTATTCCATTTTATTATTATTATTTTCATTAAAGCTGTTTTACTTTTTTCTTCTAATCCGTAAGTGTCTCTCCCTTATTCCTTTGCTCTTCCTCTTTGTGAAGGGACAGAGGCATCTGTCATTAATCTAGTGGCTGGCCCAGCTCGAAACCATGGCAATCATGGGGGAAGTATATTTGTGTCTCAGTCACAGAATCACAGAATGTTAAGGGTTGGAAGGGACCTTGAAAGATTATCTAGTCCAACCCCCCTGACAGTCCAAAACAGAGTCTGAAAATTAACCAATCAACAAAATGAACCCTGAAGAGAGCAAGAGGCTTGAGCTGCCTTCAGCCGGTAATGGGAATTGTGTTGGCATTGTGATCCAACTGTATGTTGCTCTTGCTATATTGGGTTTGCATTGTGTTTTCAGCATGTTGCTGTATCATTCTGTTAAACCAGAATCCCATGCAATGTCTGATCTCTACAAGTAAGTAAATTTGATATTAAGCATTAAACACTCCTTGTGTAGAACACCTAAAAGAACGTGGTCAGAAGGTACCAGACTCCAACCACTTAATGCCTTAACCTCACCAGGAGACAGAGTTAGGAATCAATTTCCTAAGTCCTCTGGAGGATGTTAGTCCTGCCAGTAAAGCACATTCTCTGTAGAGGTTATCACACTTGGCATCACTGCAGTTTCCAGTATTTCCCTGTAATTTCCCAAGCTGCAGACAATTAAGAGAACTAATGTGAAACCACAAATTCTTTGCAAACCTCCCAAAGCATGAGATAACCTTCTAGAAACCCTCTTGCCTTCATGTCCCCCAATTTCTACCAAGGCTCTTCTCCCCATTTCCTATATCCCTCAGGTTGCTCACACTCAGGTATTGGTACTCAGATGAGCAGAAAAATGATGTCTTTATTATTTGTCCATGTTCTGTACAGCTGATGGGGGAGGCTGAACCCTTGCTCTTGAACAGGAGCATGCAGAACGGTTTAAAGCATGCCCATGCTTTGTTTACATATTGATAGTTAAATGACACACTATATAAAAAAACCCTTAACGTGTGGTATTATAATAATATCTTTGGGTAATTTTTTTATTACATATAATGGTATATTTTTGTATTTAAATGTATGTTTATCTCTTTCAGCCAACTAGTGGAAGCACTACAGTAGAACCCAGAAGCCCTAAACCAGTTGAACTCTATCACACGTACATAGAAACGCTTTGTCTTGTGGCACAGACATATTGATAAGAAATCATTTCACACATAGGGTTATGCTGCTGATAGACAGTTTTCTTTTGCTGATGCTGTATTCCTCAGTCTGTGAAAGCTGTTTCTTTCCTTACAAGCCCTGTTTTAATAACACTTCAAGCCATTTAAAAATCTGCACTGCAAGCACAGACAAGGAGTGTAGAGCTGGGTAGAAATCAGGGCTAGAAGAACACAGCCCAGTCTGGGGCTCACACAGATGTTTCTGCACAGAGCTATGTGTGCTGCTATGATTAAGAGGTACCCCTTTTAGTAAAGGAGCTGCAAAGCAAGACGCAAGCAAGGGTTACACATTCCCATGTATGGGAGAAAATACACATTTGTTAATATAAAGAAATAACCCGCACCAAGTTTCAGACACGTATTCCCTGGGTTGCTAGCTTCAGCTACCTCCTTTTAAACTAAGGTGTCTTGCCCTAGGGTTTTTGCATGTGAATTCATGACAAAGCCTGAGGTATCCGCTCCACTTTGACCTTCTCAATATCCTCCTAACCTGGGGCCACCTTTACCCTTTCTTAATTTACTCCCAAAGCACCAATTCACAGCAAATTCATTCCAGCCAAGGATAATGAGATGCTTCCTGAATTCTTGGGGTCATTTCTGAACACCATCACAACCCTTCCTTCCCTCCCATCACCATTGCCAAAGGCTGAGCTGGAAGTTTACCTTTTAAGATTAATTTACATTTCAAACTTAGATCAATGAAAGCAACAAGGTTAAAACAGATTCAGTGGAGCGATCAAGCAGTGAGAGGTCGCCTTTCCCCATGGGAGGAACCTGCCTGTGAGGCTCATTTGCTCTCCCAAGCTTTGTAGGAGGAGGTGGGGGGAGAGCCAGGAGGCTTCTGGGTTTTGGACATTTATGGCTTTTGGGATTCCATTGGGTCCAGATGTAGCAAATTGTTGGATAGTGGTATTGAACATCTTTTAGAAACCTAAATAATACATGCAGTCGGTGTCATGGTCCAGTGGTTCTGAGGCAGTCAGCAATTTCTGCCCTTCTGAGGGAAAGCCTGTGGCTAATTGGTTTATAGAACTGATCAGACTGGAAGCAACATCAAAGAACAAATCAGGAGAAGGAAGCAAAATACACCTCTGAAAGGAGGTATTAATTTCTATAAGAGGGCAACAAAAAGACTGCCATAGCTGCTTGTCTTACCTGCCTACCTTGGAAAGGCCAAATCCTGCAAAAGCATTGCCACAGATATGTTCTGTAGAATGCCCAGGCATCCACTTGGATCTATTTGCAGGAAACACCATGAAATAATTCTGTGCCTCAGGTTTGTAGAGAATACTGCATTGGAAGGACTATCAATTCTGAGGAAAAATGCCTTTTATTCCAAAGGCTTTGGCTTGTTAGTGAGATTGGGGCAGCAGATGGTAAATACTAGCTTGTAATACAATATAATGCAGTTTGCTGCAGAAAAATGTAACATAATTTAATATAAGGGCAAGGAACCAATCACTCAGCCCAATGAGCAGGGAAGGGATTGAGAGTATTATGGAAAAATCATTGAAACCATGAGGCTAGCACACAGCTGCAGTAATAAAGTCTGTCATAAAGTGGAAGGGACTATAAGGGAAGAGGACTTAGTGTAGACGGTATTAGTCAGAGCCTCATCTGCTCTAAGCTCCACACCACATAAGGGGGCTGCTAATGGCTCAGGGGGGTACAAGGCAGCTCAGGGTGAGGACATCTATTTTACTACCAGGTTTACAGGGAGGAGGTGACCTACATGGAGGTTCCAGGATCCCTCAGGATGCTCTTCTACAAAGAGAGGGAAGTAGGCATGGAGCTGAACCCAGGTTTGTAACCACTGGGTCTTCAAGTTCTTACAAAGACAAAATTTCTTCTATTTTTCATGTGTTTTCTGTTTGTTTAGCTCTAAATAAGGCCCAAGTAGCTATTTCACTATTTGTGTGACCAGCCTGCAACTCTGGAGAACTCCCAGTGCCCTGGTGCTGAGAGAGCATTGTACTGAAGCACACTGGGTAGCCAGAATCCATTAAAGCTTCCCACCTTCCTTTTCTGAAGCCTACCTGCCCCCAGCAAACCTTTCCAGAGAAAACAACCATGTCCCTCAAATTCCACAAAACCTGGGCTAGATTTCTCCAGAGAAATATGGGAAAATCTCTGAATTATTTAATACCATTATTCTGAATAGTTTTTGCAAAGTTCTTTCTCAGACAACCACAGCTTTCTGAATCGTTAAGCAAAAAGATTCACTTCAGATCTGAAAGGCAAACTGAGGTGCCTTTCCTCGTGTCTCATTCCCAGCCCCAAGCAGCCTGCAGACCAAGCTATGCCACATTACTCCTGTATGGTGCATGCCGTTGTGCCCCAGCCCTCTGCACTGGGGACCATCTTGTCTTCCATGGGATTGCAGAGTGATGAATGAGCACGGAATCTGACTGAGCAGGTATTAATGAAGTTAAATACTGTCTTTGGCCAGCCACAGTGACCACCAATTGATAGCTGAAGAAAACTATTACATTCCACAAGAAACCATATAATTAAACCTGCAGGAACCTCCACATCAAATGCAAGTATGTGTCACTACCTCAGATGAAAGTACACATGAGGCATAGAAGGGGGGAGAGCTTTTACTGCCTCTCCTTTACAAAGGCTTATGTGTTTGAGAAAGAGGCCAAGCAGCCAAGGGGAGCTAGCAGAGAAAATGTAAAAGAAGCCCTTGAAACAAAAAAAACCCCAATAGTGCAACATAAAAAGCTATGCAAGAAAGAAAGGGTGTCTCGCTGGGCTAGGGGTGTAAGAAAAGAGATTATCCCCTTTTGTCTGACTTTTCCTGTGATTTGTGACCATTGCATACCATTAGTGCTTTACAGAGGTGCATCAAAAGAACCTTCCTCGTCGACACTTTTCCTTTTAAAGGAAATAGTCCACAAGTCCTTCATTTGGGTAAAAATTTAGGGTTGAAAGGCAAGAGCAATACCGCTGCTGCCTGAGATCTGAGGGTGCAACTCAGCCTCTGCACCATCAACATGAAAAAGGAGCATGTGAGAAAAATTCTTGCCATTGAAGTCACTAGGACCAGTATTCTGATTTCACACATGGAATATATCTGCTAAGGAAGCAGATGTCAATTTTATACAGGCGGTTTTTAGAGTAAAACCACACTTCAAATAATGAGGGAGTGGGGAAGTGCATCAAAGGCTGAAATGAAACTTCACGTTACCACGAATAAAGGCAATCAGTGTTCTGGATGCCTTCAGAGCTGAACCTATGTGATTTTCTTATAAATAAGTTAAGTGGGTGCAATGGAGTTTTGTGCACATTAATTCACTTCCTACAAATAAAGAAACATGAAGCACCCCTAACCCTCTCCCTTTCCTGGACCCAGGCCCAGTTATCCAAGTGCACATCCTGGCTGTGTGTCCAATGGCACACTCAGAGCTACTCTTGGCCAAGCTCCCCATCTTTGCTCACAGCTCAGCATCCCTAGTAAAGTGGAGCCCACTGCATCCCCTGTGGCATGAGGGCCACTGCAACAAGCCTGAGTGCACTTGCCAACCCCCAGAAGGGCCAGCTGGGAGTGTCCATAGCAGTGCCTACAAGACCCGAAAGGGACAACACAACTGTCCTCAAACCACTCCACAACAAGGCTTTCTGCATGCTGAAGGTCAGGGTCCCAGTTTGCCCAGCAATGTTTTCCCCTCTTCTGTCTATCTTCACAGTAGGCTTGATCGGCATGAGGGTTACACCTTGATGTCTGTGTTTACACCAGCTCTGCGCTCTGCCACCAGGTCCCTGAGACATCCCAGAGCACATTCTCCATCTCTTCAGGCTGCAGAAGTGGAGCCACATTATGGTTTTGCAGACATGGAGTGCAGATGAGGGTCCTGTCCCGGAGGAGCTATGGGGAATGGTGGCATGGAAAGACTGGATGCACCAGCCTGTGAGCATTTTGGCTCTACACTCCTTTCCATGCCAGTTAGACCAGGTGGAAAATGGCACTCACTTTGTTTCAGTGAGATTTGACTCAGGAGAGGGGAGACGTTAGGAATAGAGCATACCAGAAATTATGATCAAAACTGTGAGCCAACCTGGATCCAAACAATATTAACTGGAGACAATCTGAGCCACAAAATAAAGCCCTAATATATGGTCAGTTGCAGCTGCCTCAGCTTTGTTATTACTATTGCCTGAAATGGGAAGTGGGACAGCATGTGTGCCTCTTTCCCTGTGATTTTCTGATAACAAGAAGATAATATTTTTACTGTTATATTTTCACATTATGGTCTACTGGTGACTAAAAATAATGAAACAATAACAACAACATGATTTAAGGAAGTACAAAATAAGATTTGGTTTTTTAACTGTATTAAAAAAAAAAAAAAAAAAAAAAAATTACCTTTTCCAGGTGGATTTCTTCTGACTTGCACTTGTACAGATAATTTGGAAAATAGCTGGTTTTATTTGTGTTGAGAATGCCTGGTTTTGAGCACCCATATTTCCTGCAAAACAGGAATGTGAGGTTTGAAGAGTTGAGCTCTGAGTGACAGGCTAGGCATTGCTGTGGGGGAACATCCCTTCTCTGTAGCCTGGCTCAAGACCTCCAGGGCAGCAAAGGGAAGACATCAGCCATGAAAGCTCCATGGAGTTGAATCTTTCTTGTTTCTGCAGAGGTTTTCTCTGTCCTGTTATCCATAAGAGCAGAATGCCCTTACAGGGCACACATGTGGGGCTACTTGGCCATTGCAGTAGGTGGTGCACAAACCCAAGCCAAAAGGAGAATCCTGAGAAATGTTGAGTTTGGGCAAAGGGAACCACTGCTCGCTGGTAGTGCCAGCTGGTTACACTGCAGCCTGGGCTGCATCTGAGTCCTCCTTATGTAAGCACTTTCACTTGGACAGTACAAATTGCCAGCATCAGTACAGATCCTCATCTGGAGCAGGATCACACCTTCACCAATTAAAGCGAAGTCCCAAGATAGGATTAAAGTCATGCAGACTGGAAACAGCATTCTTCATGAAGCTGACAGACGAGGCAGCTACACCTTTGCTTTTTTCCCCAGCCCACCATACCCACCACACTGCTGAGCACAGCAGCTCTCCACTTGTACCCTGTGTCTCTGAACAGGGGGGTGGGTACTGGAGAGGCAGGAGGAGGTGGGGCTGTCACTGCCTGTGCTGCAGTAAAGCTGAGGGCAGGACTGGAGAGTAGCACCACAGCTACAAAGACCTCCTCTGGGCCTTCTAACCATGTAGTCTGCAGTTTGTCTTTTGTACATACAGAAACACAGAGGGGTTTGTACATGAGTGAAGGATGCAGTTTAGACATCTGCGTGCCAGAAGGATGCCTTCCTTCCCACCTCCTGTTGTTTGAATATGTAGTAGATCCTCTCACCACATTAACTCTGGGAGAAATCCACGAGTGCCACCACTAAAACTCATTACAGCTGCCAGGGGCAACAGAAGCAGTCTTGTGGTAAGTGGTTAGAGTGGTTTAGCTCCACTTTGCCTCCAACATATCATGTCCTGATCAGATATCCAACAACCACATGTGATGAATGGGATCCTTGCAGAATTGGCAGCCCCTAAGGGGCTTTTATTTTATCAATGTACTTTGGGATAATTACTCCAAACAATTTTAAATGAGGCTAAGAAAAATACCTCCACCCTTTATTTTAACTGCAGCTGCTAATTTGTAGCAGTTCTTGAAACAATGCATCCTTGTGTGCTACAAGAAACTTTGATCTGGCGGGGGTCCTTTCCCAAGGAGGCTCCAAGAAGAAGAAAGCCCAACTCATTCCAGGACAAAACACTCAGCATTACAGTTAGATTAGTTTTGAAAGATCTGTATAATCCAAGTACAGATCAAAGCCTGGATGCCTGAAAATATTCCCCTGACAATGAATGTAGGATTACAGCAACTCCATGCATCACATGACAGGTGGTGGGATACCAAAGGATCACATTTCTGGAGACATTGAGGATGAGTGCCAGGAGGAATTTCACATAGGAAACACATCAAGCAAAAGTGGTCTTGAGGTCCACTTCCAGTGATGAAGAAAACTCGTGGTCCTCACCTGGCTGCAGCTGCAGGGCAGTGCTGGAAGGACCTCCAGAGCCAGGACACAACCCTTGGTGCTGGGCTTTTGTGCTGCGCTGTGCTGCCAACACGGCAGGGACCTGGCTCTGGATCAAAGCATCCTGGGCTCAGCTGGGCAAAGCACTTGAGTCAAGGAGCTCTCAGGTACAACCCACATGCACCTTACTCTGAGGTGTTGTGCTGACTGATCTGCAGGTTACAACAGTTATGGTATTTAAATTGTTTCTTGTCTTTGAATTATAGATCACTTTAGGCTTCTTCCGATGATGAAAAAGACAGTGATTAAACAAAGCCAAAACGGGTAACAAGCTGCCCTCTAAGGAAGGTTCCACTTTGGGAGCAGATTTTTTAGGGCATATTAAAAAAAAAAAGATATTATTTATGTGGGACAGAAATCCCATTGCCATCAAAATAACAATACATCCATATACACATACATTCATGCACATGGATAAAAATAAATATTTTTTATATACATAATGTACATACTTATATATATTTGCAGTTATTTATATAAGGTTTTCCCCAATAGACTAGTTCAGCACACAGAGTATCTTGAGTAATGCTATTTGCATCGTATTTGCTTTAGCTTTCAGAGTGTAAGGGTGAAAAGACCATTTTCTTTAAAATTTTAATGTGTTTTAGAGGCTCATTTAATGTGCCTTTTGTGGTCCACCCAAACTGCTGGGAATGGGATTCTGTCAGCACAGGATGTTGAAGAGCACTGTCCTCATCAATCACAATCCCAGCACATTGCTCTGGAGAAGGATGTATAAGCATTGTGCTGTGTAAGCATAAACCCAGTATAAAGTAGGTTTAATAGGATCTTCCCCTGGCAGGAATACATGCTCCTTCATCATGTGCTGTGACCACAAATGCAATCTATTTACTTTACTTAATTCTTACCAAGGAGTTTGCATTTTGCAGTGAAACTGTGATCACTGCAGATGGAAATCTTGGGTGAAGGCAATTTCTTCTCCCAGAAAACACACAAAGAAAAGTCTGTGTCTTCCTTTATTTTGATGGGACGACTGTGCCCTGCAGCTGGCCTCTCACACTCAACTGTCATCAGAAAACATAGTGTACACCTGAACATGCTTGAGAAGCATTTCTGAATGCTACTTCCTAGACATAACTATTGCTAGGTGACTAAATGCAGGTTTAGGGACCCAGGCTTAAAAACTGTCCTTGGGACTGCACATTACTTCAGTTAGAAACAAGAAACTGGTGTCATTAAAAAAAAAAGAAAAAGAAGTTCACAATTAAAATTACACCCTTCAATAAACAAGGAAGGAGTGTTGGTTCCCAGCCAGTGGCACTCACTCTGAAGCAATTTCAAGATAATGGCTCATTCATTAAGAAGGATTGAGCAACAGCAAAGCAGCAAGGGTGGTGTGTGGGAGTCAGAATCCCCTTTGTGCTGGGGCTGGGAACAACCTGCCACCCCTCTGCAGAGCTCTACCAGCTGCAGTCCCCTCGGTCAAGGCAGAGCAGAGGCTAGGGTAGAACCTCACAGTGTTTTGAGATGCAATGCCCCTACTTGTCAGCCCTAAAAACCTGCAGCCTGAACAGCCCTGCTTTTTTAATGTGATATATACCAAAGTGATTTTCAGAGGGTTGTGCACAGAACTCATTTTGACTGCATTTTGCACTGCCTGTGATTTCCTGCTTTGTACTTTTGGATAGAAATTCTTCATACTAGGACAATATCGAAGAGAGTAATTTGTAAAACTTCATACAAGTGATTAAATATTAGCTAAATACAGTTAGATCACTATAAATAGATGCCTCAGTTACTGCACTGCATGCCAGGCCCCAGGGATGTGGATCTCATTTAGACAGCCTTAACAAGCCTATATGGACAACCTTAACAGGAAAGGGGATTGCCATGGGCCCACCTGTGATTTCACTTCAGTTGAAAGACTTTTTGACAAATTCTTCATGAGGAATAGTTGGAAAAAAAAAAAAAAAGTTTTAAGATGTACTTGAAAGAGAAAAGGAAGGGAAGGGAAGAGAGGGGATTATTAAGTATTCACATTTTATTTCCATAAGTAATTTATAAGCAACAAATTTAACGACTCAAACTTCATCAGAACATATTTTGGGAAGCAGAGCCCTACCTAATATCAGTCACGTTGGAGGCTTGTCTTATCCTATCAGGATTATCAAAGAGTACACATGATATAGTATATATCAAGTATATACTTAATATACTTGACTAGTATACTTTGCCTGACTTAGCAGAATGAAGAGTTGTCCTCATAGAGGGAAGTATGGACCTCCCCACTTTGGAGGGCATCCAAAGCTAGGAAGCCCATCTCTGTAGATTGGTTCAGTGTGAACTGTTTCTGTTGTTTTGATATCTTTCTCCTATTTTTGCACCCAAAGGCACAACCAATCCTGAAGCTCCTTTTTTTGAGAAGAGCTGCACAAAGATAAGAACAGATCTAATTTTGTGCCAAAATGATCCACAGCAACAAACTGGAGCATGGTTACAGCCATATTTATTGGCATTCCAGCACCATGACTCACGTGGAATTAGCTCTTGAAGTCGAACAATGTGAGCTGAAGAGATTTACATTTGAGGGATAAACAGACAAAGGAGAAGGATTGAGGATCTGACCTCCTAGAGATCAAAATTAGGAGAGGATTGGTGCACTTAAACTTTGTTAGTTACTTTAGGCTTTTTCTTTCTTTTTCATTTTTCTTGCCAGCATCGAGGGTGAGGTTTTTGTCAGTGATGCTAACCTTTCAGAGCTAATCTTTCAGAGTTAAATGGGTAACATCAGTTTACTCTCCCTTTGTGCATGCTAGATGAGGGTACTTCTTTTTTTTTAACTTGCCACTAAGTCAAAGTGTGAATACTCAGTGACTAAAATAAGGCAAAGGATTAGGCCATGAATTATGGTTTATCCTAGAGGTTTTTATCAGGGTTTTAGTTAGAGCTCACCACCATATTCACAAAATCCTCTAAAGACCAGACTCACAAGAACTTTGCACATGAGACCCCTTCCCTTATTGGGGCAGTTGATTAAACCCAAGGTTTTCATGTAAGAAAGTTTCTGGCCCACCTATTTTATTGTTGGGGTTCATTTAAAGTCTGGGGAACAGACACTGCCTTTTGAGAGTCCTACAGTAACTTCCCACATTTCCTGGTGTCTACATTCCCAGGCATTGTATCCTCTGTCTCCATTCACCTCCTGGTAGCCACTTGCAAGTTTATATAAATGTAGTCACTGTTTTACATGCAGCCTGCTTAATTTCTTCAGGATTCAGCTCATTTCAGTTAAATGGTTTTAAAAACTGGTGGCTTGGTGTGCTGCTAATGGGGCAAAGCTCCATTTAGGTGCTGGAGCAAGTGCAGAACAAACCAGTGTCCTGTGAAATGCACAGCAGGGTGCCCAAAACATGCTAGAGAAAGAGCAGATGTCAGTGGCAGGAGAAACAGTAAGGGCAGAAGTCTCGATCAGGCCTTGGAGCAGATGGCTCCGGGGACCACAGCCCAGGGATCTAACTGAGTCAGATGGATAAAGAGCTCAGAGAAGAGCCAGAGCTGGGACTACAGCAGGGTGAGCAATGACCTCTTTCTCTTGTTAGAGGGTGAAGTGGCACACTGCTATAGCTGCTTTGGGGGAGGGCACTGCATGAAATGGGGTCCTTTTGCTTCAGTTAGTGGTGGGAGGCATTTCACTTCTCGGAGGTCCCTTTCTCTCCACCCCCTGCACCACCTCTGAGCATGATCCAATCAGGACTGGATTTACAATCAGGAGGAAGAAAGGAATCACACAGTTACTGATTTTCTCTGCCACAGTTTGAATAGATTCCTTCTAAAATGTGATACCTACCAAAGTGTTGACAACCTCTTTTCACTCAGTGCCTTGTGGTAAGATGAAGATGAGGGGCAATGGATTCAAGCTTGAGTACAGGAAGTTCCACCTCAACATGAGGAAGAACTTCGTTACTCTAAGTGTTACAGAGAGCTGGAACGGGCTCCCAACAAAGGTTGTGGAGTCTCCTTCTCTGGAGACTTTCCAGACCTGCCTGGATGCATTTCTGAGTGATCTGCTCTAGTTTTGTCCTGCCCTGTCAGGGGGGTTGGACTCAATGATCTTTGGAGGTCCCTTCCAACCCCTAATATTCTGTGATAAAACAGATGAAAGTTTGTTTAACAGACCTGGAAAACATGAACGTGTACAACGTTATGTCCTCCACTCTTTGTAATTCTAGCATTACACTGAGAGATCGTTATAGTGTGGGACAGAACAACATTATCCCAAGCAGCCTGAATTATAAATCCCAAAGGCTGTCTTACACTGAAAAATCCCCGTGTCATGTCAAGATGATCTAGGTGGGGGTCATCAGCCTCCTAGGTCAGCATCTCATTAATTTTTGTGTGGCTGTCTTTCTGCCTCTGAACAACTCCCAGGTGGTGGCTGAGGCTTCAAAATATTCAAGGCAGGAGAAACTCAAGACAGTTGATCAGAATCTGGAGTAGAACAAAATTCCTGTCACCTTGCTTGTAATTCATGAGTCCTTTCCACTCCCAGTCTGCCTGCTAAATTAGCAGGTGTTGAAAAATGTCCTCCTCACAAAGAAATGATCGAGCAGTGGAAGATGTGCCACCAGCAGACCAAGTGCTGCTTTTCAAGATGTGCACTTCCACCCCAAATAACTCTAAATTCACATTTAGAACCAGTTCTTGATCTGTCTGTCCTAAATATCCTGGTGTTTCCCTGAAATTTCTTAATCTTTTACAAAGGTGAAGAACCTTAAATGCCTCTGATATTGTACCTGTGGGCAAACAGCAGCTTCTGTGCGGAGTAATAGGCAGGGGTAGAAAGCTGGCTACAAACTATCTTTGCTTATCCTCAATTCCCAGCCTATCTTGGCCATGTTTGGCTCTGCAGTAGCTCATGAGAGCAAAATAGTTTTCAAAATAGACTCTAAAGTGTAGCTCATGAAATAACTTACATACAGTTCACTTACAGTGAGGTTACTGTGAACTTACACAAGATAAATGGGGTCTTGCCACAGTGGCAAGGCATGGAAAATGCCTTGAACAGCTGAGAAGAAGTAATACGGTCTTATTGCAGACAAGCCATGGTCCCCAGAGCATGCAGACAGGCAAAGGTGTACCAGTTATGCTGTTGCTACTGACCAGAACGTACTTCTGGCTTTGGAGTGCCCTCAGACCGATCCTTTAAAGGCTACAGTAGCAGCAAAAGTTTGGATGTTGTTATTTGTGAGAAAGACTGAGAACATGAGAAGGGGCATTTTTTTATTCTTCTTCCGTCTTCAGGAATATACTGTCTGAAAGAGGTAAGTAGAAAGAGCATGCAAGTATGGTTGACGTGTGTTTTAAGACAGACAAGGTTTTGCAGGGTTTTAGCCCACTGCCAGAAGTCAGAGAGATGGAATTTTTTATGTGAGAGCATGTTTTGCTGGTTCCTCATCTACTGACATATGGGGTATATGTAAATGCCACACAAATAGTAGCTTTCGGGTACTTGAGTGAACTGAGACTGAAAACTGTGAAGACTAGCCAAACCTTCTTTTAACTTTTCCTTTTCTTTTGAGGGGGGGAGTATGTAGAGAATAGAAGCATGGCCCCCAAAATGAATGCAACTGACACTACTTTCAAGCCTCACAACTCTTTTACAATGTCCTTTGGAGAACACAAAAGAATTCTCCAGTGATTTGGTTCCTCTGGGTAGGTTAGAAACCAAGACAGTTCAAAACATTCCTTCTTGCTCTGTTTCTAATAACTTGCATTTTTGAATAACAAATAATTCAGTGCAGTGATTAGGTAATCTATGGACTCGGTGTATCATTGCATCTTTGTGAGAACCTTGACTGTGGGGAAACAAACCCTCATTGGCCAGGCCATCAGCCAGCTACCTGGCTCTAGGAAGAAACTTTCCTTGGGCAGACTAACCTTAAACTATCTACTTACAAAGTTACTTGCACAGCTTTCTGTGACATCTGGTATTAACCACTGTCAAAGAAGAGACTAAATATGATGAATCATTGATCAAATCCAGAAAATACAATGTGATTAAGGTGCAAATACTTGCCATGCTAGCTTTTTTTTTTTTTGTGGCAACATTATTAATATTGAAAACCTCTCAAAAGCTCTACAAAGATCCTTTCCTTTACCCAATTGTCTTTTCCAGAAGAGAGCCTGACAAAGCCAAAACAGGTCCTGCCCAAGCTGAATGCTGGCCCTGCTCATTGTGCCATCAAGATCCTCTTTTTCCTGCCATCTCTGGTTCTCAGTCTATCCTTTTCCTCAGGACAATGCTATCTACGATGGCAGAATGAGGACAAGGATCCAATCTTCTGAGAAAACATCGGAAAATTAAAATCTCCAGCCTTCTATTTTCTGACTTGATTTGCCACATCACCTTGTGAAAACGTTCAAGTGAGTTAGGCTGGTAGGAGCATGGGGATGGCATTTCCATTCAAGCTTTTCAGACCAGTTTGCAGCCTCCCTGTGAATGCATTTCCATTTGAAAACTAACCTAACAGGAATTTAGTGGGGATTGAGTAACAAGTTCTGGTTATTTACAGAGCAAACATGGGTAGGAGATAAAACAGAGAAGTGAAGAATCTTGCCCAGGCTTATGTACTGTGGCAGTGGCAGAGAGATGGGAATAAGGCAGGTCTCCTGAATTCAAGGGTAGTCCACAGCCCTACTTCCAGATTTCTAGAAAGTGTCTGCAAGTTACTGAACCTGCAAGCTCTTTGTGCATTCCTGTCATCTTGGCTCTCCATCTTGGTACGTTCTGCTGTGTTAAAACAGCTTGACAACTTGACAGCCCCAGTCTTGAAGCTGGAAACTGAGTGAAGCCAGTGATTGGGAGCATTGGACAAATCTTAAAATGATTCCCTATTGTTACACAGAAAGGGAGCTGCCACTGGCTGCTCAGGCAGTTCTGCCATATACACGGATACAATGACCACTGCCAATGCACAAAGGCAAATGCCACCTAATATATCTTAGTCTACAAGGTGCAGGCTTGAGATAGCTGCCTAGCAGAGCAATAGATCCACCATGCCTGACAAAAGATATACACAGGTATGGACAAAAGGATTTCTTTGCCTAAAAACTGATACCAGGCTGTCTAATTGCCTTGGAGGCAAGGCTCTTAAAATCAGCAGAAATTCCAGCCATACTTGGATGTGTACTAAGCTAGTAAAGGGTTTGGAGCATGTCCCTTATGAGGAAAGGGTGAAGGATCTGGGGATGTTTAGTCTTGAGAAAAGAAGGCTGAGGGGAGACCTTACTGCTCTGTACAACTACCTGAAGGGTAGCTGTAGTGAGGTTGGTGTTGGTCTGTTCTCCCTAGTGACAAGTGATAGAACAAGAGGAAATGTCCTGAAGCTGAACCAGGAAAGGTTGTTAGGAAGAATAAGGGATGTATATTACAAAGAATTTCTTTACTGAAAGGGTTGCCAGGCATTGGGAGAGCCCAGGGAGGTGGTGGAGTCACTATCTTTGGAGGTGTTTAAGAGCTGGGTAGATGTTGTGCCTAGGGACATCTTTAGTGGTTTTTATAGGGATAGGAATAAGGTTGGACTTGATGATCTTGAAAGTCTCTTTCAGCCAAAACAATTCTATGATTCTATGATTCTATGTAGTGAAAATGTGAAGGACCCCCATTTGGAGTTAAAAGCTCTCTAAAGAAGCTGACTGGGTGTAACGTGGACTCGCTGAGGTATTCTGCCTGAAGCCCAAGACAAAGAAAGTCTCTGGCTGCAGATGAGTCCTACAGTACCTGGTGTTAGGGAGCTCTTGGTAAATGGCTTTAAGCCAGGTACACCAGGAGGGATGTATGGAGGTGTCCTTAGGGCATTTCTCTGCTCTGTGTCTATCTCACTAAAGGAAAAAGTTGCTCTAGAACCCCTGGGCTTTCCTACAGGGAATCTGCTGTACTGTTTCAGGAAAGGAAAATATAAACTGTTACTCCACTTTTGGCAAAAGTGAGGAACTCCGTTGTCGGGGCTGAGTAAGCTCCTGCCTTGTTTATAGTCTACAAGCTCACTTTTCGTTATGGTTCAACTCCAGGCAAGGCACACCTGAGACTCTCAATTACTGTAATTAATATTATAGCAATGCCCCAAGCAGAAATTAGGTCCCCACAGAATGGTGTGCTGCCCAAAAGCATGCAAAGGTATTGTTCCTGGCCTTAATAACTTGCAAGTTGAAAGGACAAACAATGGTCAAGTTTATGGGATATAATAGCAGAGACAAATGGAGGGAGGGGGTGATGATAGATGCATGGCTTGTTAGCTCCATTTCTTTCTGACTCATTTGTTCTACTTATATTACATAAACCTGGATTTAGGGGATGTCATGGGGAAAATATTGTTGAAACTGGAGACGAGAGAGACTATTGGAATAGGAGAAAAGGTGGGGGCAATTCAAGCCTGTTGATGCACTCAGGATGCTGCCTGAGATGTGAGAAGAGGGAGAACAAAGGAGCAAAAGATGAGTAAGCAAAAGCTGAGCTCACTCATCCAACAGCAACAGAGCAGGAAACTGATAGCTTCTCTTTCTTCTAAGAGATCTTTACTTAAAACAATGCTGGATATCAGCCTTTCCAGTTTCCTTCTTTGCACTGGTGCTGGCTCTTCTCCTGGCCTGGGAAAAGAACCAGCCAGGGAACTGTGCCTCCTCTGAGCAGCCTCTGCAGAGCCTTGAACTTGACTAGCCTTGGGAGTGCTACAGTAGCTGGCACAGACTCTTCTGGTGAAGACCCTCACAGTAAATAAAGCGATCTCATTACCTTTGGGCAGAGAAGCCAGGCCTTTCTCTAACCCAAAAAACCAAGCCACTCTGAGTAAGGCCAAAGCTTTTTAACAGGGAAAAAACCCCAGAGAGAACCAGAGGGTCAAACTCTTCTACCTACCCAGTTCATCAACAACCCATTTCAAGCCTTGCTGTCTCAGCAGGCCTCAGAGCTCCTGCTGTCTCAAAGCCACGAGTGCTGTTGGCTCTCTTCTTCCCATGACCAACTCATCGCTCTACTGCCTAATGTTTCAATATACCAGGAACACCTTACAAGGTGCTAACGTCGCAACTGCTGTTTGTGTGCAGGATCACTGCCTGGGTAAGATATCTATCCTTCTCCAGGGACAACTATCCACTGCAAACCATCTTCAGAGAAAGTATCCTTTACACCTGATTCCTTTTCTCACCCTTCTCTGATTTCTAGGTGTCTTTTCATGCTGAACAGGTGGCAAGCATCATTTGTTACTTTGCTCAGTGCACCACTTTTGTGTAGTAAAGTTAATTTACATGAATCCATATGCTTTCCTGCACTAAGTGGCTATGAGGTATTTCTAGTGTCTTCCCAGAACATGGCTCAGCAGAGCATGTGATATTCCAACTCAACCTTTTAGTTTTGAAACTGCTAAGCAGTGTCCCTTTCTAATTATGAGATTAATTTGGTGGCTGTCACCATGGTAAATAGTACTTTACAAGTCTTAGTGTGAGTGCAAACCACAAGAAGAGCTTCCTGTTTTAGCATTGTTTTATTGACAAATGGTTTCCAGAGTGGAAATGGCTTCCAGGGTGTTTCTGACCCTTGTCTCATAGCAAATAATGGTGCCTCTTTAAGCCAAAGTTTACCCTACATTAAGGTTTGTCTGTAGCTACAAATCTAAAATAGGCAAACAAAAAATAGAAATGAGCTAATTTGCCAGTGTTTCTGTAGTTAAACTTCCTTCTCCTTTGAAGTGAATCCACAGGTATTTAATGACACTGGCTTCCAGAGAACACAAGTATTTCCTCAGATAATTATCCTTTGGAAACGTCTGCAGTAGTTCTTTTTTTTTTTTTTAACAAAACCAGGCAGAGTGGCAAGGCTAACAGGAGAAAGAAAGAAAGAAAGATCAAAAATGTTACCAGCTCGACAGCAAGGAACTACCAGAGTCATGCAGGAAGAGCCTTGAGGCTCATTCTTCCAAATAAACAGACTGTCTGGAGCCATAGTTGCTTTGTCTTTTTTCTTGAGAATGGGTCATGAAATCTGAAATATCTGAGACATATGGCATATCTTGCACGTGTGCATTTCAATAGCATAATACACAGCAGTGAGGCAGATACTAATTGCAACTACCATTGCTGCACTCTCACCAGAGCAGGAGAAAAGTCCAGCCTTTGCATGGTGCAACCAGGAAGAATTTCTGAGCATTACCAGCCCAGCTAGTGACATGTATTTGCCTACGTATTTGGTTCTAAAATATAATAGCAATTGATATAATTTCCATAATATATTATATTATTGTATAAAAGTGCTTTTCACAATCATTTATATTATTTATCAGGTTTGCTTTCTGGGCATAAATCCAGAAATCCTGGAAACATAGATTAAGCCACTACTAAGCCAGCTTGATTAAGAGGTTGTTGACTTTGTCCTTCTGCCCGTTGCCCCAGTAGTTACACCATCTCTAAACGGATGGGAAAGGATTCTTTCCCAGTTGTCCCTAAATGGGCAAGAGTCCTGTGACACAACTAATCAACCCACTTCCTTCAATAGACAAGTCAAATCCTGCTATGTATGAAAAACAACCCCATACCTGGCAGAGGTTCTCTTCTCCCCTGCAGCTGGTGTTGCAGTTGGTGGTGTCACTGATTATGATGATGAGATAAAAATATACCAGCTACAGGAAGCATAGTGGCACTGGGTTAGCCTCAGAGCACAGCTGAAGCTTTTGGGGTCGGGGATGTTGCTCAGCCCTCCCTCCCAGAAGCAAACCAGCCATCTGCAGGCAGCTGAGACTGCCTGTCCCCAGTTGGCCCTCAAAAATTAAAACAGCCATCCCTGGATGCTCCAGAAAGCGTGGGTAACTCTCTCCCCACTGTTGGGAGGGGGTGAAGCATTCAGGGAAGGAAAGCAGCAGGCACTCAGTGCTGCCTGCGAGCTGGTGCAGGGCTATACTGCAGCTCAGCTGACTCACTCCCCGCTGGCAGCCTCTGCTCGTGGCCGGGTGGAGAGCACAAATTGGCCGCTGACCTATTTGCAGAAGGGCTGGTGAGAACAGCAGGCACTCACCCCAGCCCTCAGAACAGGGCTTACTCCTTGTTTCAGTCCATAACGTGCTTGGTCTTGGATTAATGTGAATTCTGGGGTTACCCTGTGCACGTGATGGATAAAGCCAGGAGAAAAACCCAGATTCTGCTATGGTATTTTAAGTAGCTTCCCATGGATGTGGAAGGAGGACGGGGCTCAGAGGATGTCCTCTAGTCTGAAAGTGCAGATAAGGATTCTTCAGGGAAATCTGCTGGTGTACCGTGGTGCCATTCTACTGAAATCGAAGAGGAATCAGTATTTTAATTCCAGTCATGCTTTCTATATACTAACTCTCAGTATTTTCTGGCAAAAAAGAAGATCAGTGCCCTAATTTTGATCATACTGTCATTGCTCTTCCCTGGTGCAGCTCCAGAAATATGCATGTAATTTTTAACCCTATGAACACACTCATTACATGCACAAGTTGTGTGTCCAGCAGGAGAAGGGCAGGATCGTGTCCCTGTACTTGGCACTGGTGAGGCTGCACCTCAAGTACTGTGTTTTGTTTTGGGCCTCTCACTACAAGAAAGACATCATGGTGTTGGAGTGTGTCCAAAGAAGGGCAATGAAGCTGGTGAAGGGTCTAGAGAACAAGTGTTAATGAGGACTGGCTAAGGGACCTGGGGGTGTTTAGCCTGGAGGAGAAGAGACTGAGAGAAGACCTTATTGGTCTCTACAGTTCCCTGAAAGGAGGTTGTAGCGAGGAGAGGAGGGACTTGGTCTGTTCTCCCAGGTAATAAGTGATAAGACAAGAGGGGATAGCCTCAAGCTGCACCAGGAGAGGTTTAGGTTGGACATGAGGAAAAAGCCTCTTTCCTGCAAGGGTTGTCAAGCCCTGGACTAGGCTGCCGAAGGAGGTGCTGGAGTCACCACCCCCAGAGGTATTTAAAAGACATATAGACGAGGTGTGTAGGCACATGGTTTAGTGGTGGGATTGGCAGTGTTAGGTTAATGGCTGGACTTGATCTTAACAATCTTTTCCAGCCAAAACAATTCTATTACTCTTTTTGGATTTTAAATAGTTTTAGATAAGAAATGCATTCTCCATCCACTTTTAAATAGGGAATTAGGAACTTGTTTGTGCTATCTGCCTGTGCTGGTATTTAGATGGAAGAGGAGTCGTAAGTCTCTTGAAACAGTATCTGCTTTTGATATGGCTGCTAAACCCAGTTCTTTTCCTTGTTAAATTTGGCTGCCTTGATGGAGTAATCCACTCTTCCACAGACCAGATGACTAGAAAAGCTGGTTACATTTTTCAATCCGTTCTCTCTTGGGATGATCAGGTTACAGCAAATGCACAAATAAAAATGTTTTTTAACTTCAAGCTTGGTATTTCTTAAGGTAGCAATTCTAACAAATTGCAGAAAATGTGAAAATGATAGCATATATTAGTAGAGGGCCACTGCAATGGTTATTGAGGCAACGGAGTTTGTTCAGCCTGGAGAAGTGAAGGCTAAAAGTGGGTATCTAATTGCTGTCCTAACTACCTATTGAGTAGTTATAGAAAAGATGGAGACACACTCTTCTTAGAGATCAGCAGCCAAACAGGCAACAGAGAAAAACCGCAAGAAGGAAACTCTGATTGGGAAAAAAATTCCTTGAGGGCAGCCAAACACCAGATCGAGTTGTACAAAGACCTTGCAGAGACTTCATCCTTGCACATACTCAAATCTCAACAGGACAAGACTCTTGGCAACCTGATCTAATATTGAAGTTAGTCCTGTTTTAAGCAAGGGATTACACCAGATAGTTTCCAGAAGCTCTAAGCTAAATTGTGCTTTGATTCAATGAAAAATATTGTTACTAGTTACCACATCAGACACAAGGTGACAGGTTTACCACAGCTTGCACAAGGAAAAAGAAACTAAATTAATTTTTATTGTGTCAAGAAGTAGTTCTGCCAATATAGGAATATAGCCTACAACTTTTATCCTTCTGGGATGCCATATGTGACAGTCTATGCCTGAGGCTCATGAGGTCCAGCAGTATCCCAGTGAAGTGAAGATCTTTCTCGTTAGCCAGCATCAGAATAATTTCTCAGCTCTGTATGACACTCATTACAGAAGATGCTCCTGAATGACATGGTTTTGTTTGTCTCTCATTCTGGGATGTGCAGATCTCTATTTAATTAATCACAGAAGCCACAAGACTATAAATTCACTGGGCTGCTTCTGTTCAGTCTTCCAACAACATGTCTGGTGAGGTGAACATTTTGCTTGCCTAGAAATGGTGACTGCCTCCATGAAAAGAAATGTAAAGAATAACAGACACATTCTTCTTGATTAGCAGAGTAAAGCCTAGCTCTGTAACACACCCTGCAGCTATGATAAAAGAGAGATAATCTGGGATGAAATAATAGAAGTAAAATCTTTATCGACATAGAAAATTAAATATGATATGATCATTACTTTCTCTCTCTTGGGCATGCTTCAGAAGTGGGGTTGGACCAAATATGTGGAATAATTCAGGTTTGAACTGACAAGTAATCACAAATTTAAGAGTTCAATATGTGCAGTAATTTTAAATGTACTCCAAAAAAAGACAGGTTTGGGAGGGGTGGGGTTTTTTTGGGGGAAAAATACTTGTCTGTAGCCAAATCTGAGTTAAGCATTTTGTCTAACTCTGTAGTTATAGTCAACTCAGAGAAATGGGCATGTCTGGATTCAAATTCACTTTATTCAAAGATAAGTATTTAAAAGTCTGTGATGCTTACAGTTTGTCAAATGAATGTCACCCAAAGGCTTTTTTTTTTTTCCCAGAATGCTGAAAATTAAATATTTACTTTGGAAATGAGGAAATTATTTTTACTTTTTTTCTTAGAAAATGGGGTTATTTCTTTAAACAAGAAAGTGCTCTGATAATAATTACAAAATTAAACAGCTCTATTTCAGAGAAAATAAAAGAACCTCAAATAATTATTTTGCAAGGGTTTTTGTTTTCTCTACAAAATAGAAAAATTCTGCCTCACTGATTTCCATTTTACACGTATTGTGGTAGGGCTGAGTCAGTATTTACAAAGCAAGACAAAAATCTTCATAAGTAGCAAATATGGTTGTTAATAAGCTGAAGAATGTGATTTGTTAATTAGAAGCATTATTAACCTGTTGCCTTATTTAGCATTTTCTCCAGATGCCTGTGGTTACAAATGTTTCATACATTTTAGGAAAGTGATTATTCTCTTGAAACAGAATACACTGCCGTTTGGTATTTTTATTCCCTTATTTGTGATTCTATTTTAACTTTAAGAGTCATCCAGTCAGGGAAAAACAATACTTGAAAGTACAAACACACAACACAGATAAATGTGCTGAAATGCTCAAAGGAAACTGTTTCAAAGAGCCAAAGGGCTGAAAATCATTTGTGCAAGGTATTTCACGCAGAAAGTACATAAAAAGCAAAACTAAAACCACTAGAAAGCTCAATTCAGATTTTTTCTCTCTTCAAAAATAATGGTAAATCCATAACAAACAGTTCAGCCAGCTCTAGACACAAGTGGGGTTTGTTTGATCCAGTCATTATTTTGGTACTTTAAATCAAAAGGGATTTGATGGGAATGCATGATAGATCATTTTCTGCACATTTTTAATTGAGTGACTTCTTCCCTTAAAGGGTTTCTAATTTTTCACACATGTCTCCCAACATTCTCTGCCAATATTACATTTTGCTCAAATGGATTTTCTGTTAGAGAAAAATTTGGCAGTTACAACTCTTTGGCCATAATCCAGTAAAATCAGATGGGAGGAGCCAGCAAATGGGAATGTTTTATGTAGATAGCATGTTACTTCTTTGAGCATCCAGATTTACACATTCCTGGAATAAATAAAGTCATGAACTTTCTTTTGGTTCCTTTTTGACTTAAAAAAAAAAAACCCAAACCAAAACCAAACTACAGTAGCATCCTCACCTTTGCAGATCCCTCTCTGGTCTTTACCAGAAGTTACCTGGCTGTATTTACTATTGCCTACACAGCTCTCTCCCTTTGTCCATCTTACCATATACAACCTGACCAAAGCATTTCTAGAAATTAAAAGTGGTTTAGTCAGATGGTTTGAATTATCCATAGTCTTCTTAGGCAGGATCAACATTATTAAGTATATTAAGTAGGTGAATGCTTTATGATATTATACCCTCTCAATATTCCCTCTTTTAATCTTCTGAAAAGGGATTTGAGACAAAGAGAGAGAAAACATTTGTTAAATTTACTCGAAAAATAAAACTCTCAGACTTTGGGTGAATAAATTAGAGACACTCAGTTCAGAAAGAGAGCTGGGATTTCCAAGTTTGTAGATGAATATTTAAGTATGCCAATAATGAGCAGTTGGAATAGTACAGTTGAGCAAAGCAAGGCAGCTTTAAAAGGCCCCAAATGGTTACATTCAGATTCCACAATTTTATGAGTGATTATTTTTGCCACAGATTTAAACAAAACCAATCTTGTTATTGCAGTCTGCTGAGAAAAATGACTAGAAGAATGGCCTGTACCATACCACTGATGTCTCCCTCACACAACAGTGTCAGAGGGCAGACACAGGTTTATTGCTAGAAAGCTCCTGCAGATAGATAGCACTAGTTCTGTTACAGGGACAACTGCATGTATGCTTGAGTTATCGAGGACATCTTCATGACAAAAATCTTCATATGTTATTTTGTCTCTCCTTTTTTTTTTTTCTTTCTTTCTTACTTTTTTTTTTTCTCTCTTCTGCAAGTTTGGGTTTATTGGGGTAATTACAGAGATTAACCACCATTCTAAAGACTCCAGAGGCAGGGCTATGGCAGAACTGGAACTTTCTGTTTCACAGGAAATTCTGACATTTTGAAACATATCCAAGTTTGGAGGGGGAAAAAATAGAGAATTTGTAAAGTCCTGTAAAACAAAATGTTCCAGAAAATGTCATGTCAATAGAAATAGATAATTTTCTTAAAAAATAAAATACATTTTTGCTTGTTTTTTTCTTAAAGAATAAGAGTCTTCTGAAAGAGGAGTAATAAATGAGGTATATGCCATTCAAAAATCTTTGCAGTGAGCCTTAATCAACTTTCCTTTTACTAAGTATGAATATTTCCAATATGAAATATTCAGCCTGACATATTCCCACTGATGATCCAGCATTTTCAAAATGGAAAATACTAATTTAGAAAACATTTCCCCAGCACTAGGAATAGATTAGAAAGCTGCTTCAGAGTATTCCTTGGTTACTATTTTCTACTAAATTTTACCAAAAAACCTCATAAATGTTATATAAGCGTTCTCCACATCTTATACTTAGCATACTTGGCATGTAAACTAGCAGTGCAGTCACTTGAGGATCACCTGTCTCTATGGGACTGGAAAGAAGTCTGCCCTAGAATCACCTCCTGAGCTCCAACCAGGACATCTTCACTTGAGATGCTGCTCTATCTCCGCTTTGTACTTTTTTTGCCACCTTGGCAGCAGAAAAAGGCCATGCAATAGTGGAAAATAGAACTTCAAGTCTCCACCAACTTTCACAAATGCTCATTTTCACTCAAGTTCAAATGATAACAAATGAGCAGGAGATATGAGAACAGTGGATGTCTGAAGAACAAACCTACACAGTCATTATCCCCATCAATGAGATGTTTATCCTCACACTTCCTCTTGTCTTTGGCACTATTTCCACTGGGAAAAAATAACATGGTAACCCTGCAGAAGTACTCTCACTATGGTAATTCATTCTCTCCTAGGTCATCTGAACTTTCCCCCTTTATGCTTCCTTATTTGATCATCTGCACACACGCAGCACCATGAACCCCATCCATTCGTAGATGCCAGGGTTGCTGAGGACAAGTAGTGTAATTCAGTATTTTCCTCACTGCTTCTAGTGTAAAACAGAATATTTTTATGGCTCTTTCGTGGCTCAGTTGTGAAGTAATGAAATATAATTATACTCACACCAGGTTGGGGAGGGTTATTTGCTTTAATGAGAATGATTAAGAAGAATATAGGAAGTTGGACCTGGTTGTAAAGATAGATTACGCTTAGTAGAAAACCAGAGAAGCACAGGAAGAAGATCCAACACTTCTTTACTTGTTGTAAAAAGATGCACTTTCCAATAGAGTGAGCTAAGCCTGACTAAACCAGGCCAGATCTGTGAACCTACAATCCCACTCAAACGTGTTCATTATCTCGACCTGTGCAACACAGTTAATGTTCATGGACTTGTGACATCTTTGTTGCAGGTACTGCCTTTTTTATTGGTTTTGGACAGGTTTCAGGAACGTGGATTTACAGATTATTTGAACACACTGAGATATTTTAATTGGCTAAAATGTAAACATTTTGCATTTAATGAAAGATAGCTTTAGAGTCTGATTTTCCACTGCCTCGTACCTTACATAGCCATTAGTTCACAGCAGGAGAAAGGTCTCAGAGTGCAGCTTGGCGGCTCACTGCTCATGACCTCCCCATGACACTAAGCCCACTGAGCTTTTAAAAACCTTTTGCTGTGTGACTGGTTTTACTCTGGCTCTTTCATATTGTCAGCGACATGATGGAGTTCAGAGTGAATACAACTGCTCTCCCGGGATTTTCCCAAGCATAGGTGCACCCTTGCTCATTTCCAACTTCAGTACCCAGACTTTAGAGTATATCAGCGAAGAGATATTTGTTGTCAGATCCTGCTGTATTCCAGCTTTTTCTTTCCCCAGCTATTATAGCATTTGGAAGGACAGCCAATAGCTGAAGAAAATGAGAAATAGAGCTTAAAGTACCAACATCTTTTGCCACTAACCTCTATCAATCACAGCATGTGAACTGTGAGCTCACTCCTCTGCACAAGTCTGGCAAAACATTTCAGCACATGCTTAGCCTAAGATCTTCAACTATAACTATTTTATTCTAAGTATTACTACTATATTCTTCAAGACTTCTCAAGCATTTGACTGTTACGTTCAACTGGGGCCCACAAAATAAATAAATAATTAAAATACATAGCAGAAAGGAATATGTCTTTTTTTTTTTTTTTTTTTTGAGGTGCTTTTCCTGTTAGTTTGGAGAATGTGTTTTATCACAAAATAATTTCAGATCTTTCCAAAATGACCATTTATATGGGAATTACTCCTCAACATGGTGTCAGAGCTGGGATTATGATATTTTCATGTTTTGCTGTTGCCTACTAACAGACACAAATCTTTGGGAATGGTATCTTCAGGACTGGGGGAAATGTGTGTGAAACTGTCAGTCACCATTGCAAATAAGCTTACCAGCATATCTTTTAAAACAGTTTTTGTACCTTCTGCTTTACTGCCTACAGTATAGTGGCAATATTCTAGATGGCTTTGGAAATGTGTGCAGTGGTTCTCACACAAACTATATGTATTCAGAGACGGAGTTTTCAGCTGAATGACACTCTAACCTCCATTTTTGTGGTTGTGAGTTGTAGCTGAATGCTCACGCTGTGTTTTCTGTCTAATTTTGCTGCCTGAATCATAGTGTAGAAAACTAGTGAATATATAAATAAGATCATTAGCAAAATCAGTTTATACTGAAGACAGTATTTCCATTACACAACATATTGACAGTGACAATGATTTTCGCGTGAAAGATCACAATACAATCATGCAAGAAAGCATAATTGCTAAGTCACCAAACTACTCACCATATCACTTGATAGTAAACAAGACCTTGCTTCATGAAATCTGTTTCTCTATTAAATTCCTGCCTCAAAAGTTTTATTTAGACCTAAAAGAGGTTAGGGGGTTTCATTAAGAAACAAACCATTTCTGTTTAGTCTTTTTGTTCCTTCGTAAATTCAGCTTGCTGAAAAAGCTCTGCATTGTACAGAGTGTTACTTGTTTAAATTAGGTCTTTCCTATTCAAACAACCTTATTCTATTTCTCTGAAAGGTTGCTTTAGACAAGCCAAGAATGGGATCTTTATTTCACAAACATGAGATGAGAACACACAGGCTTGGAGGAGGATGGGTTCCATGTAGCTTTTCTGACTACAAACACAGTAAGTGAGATGGCAAATATTTTCATTCTTGTAGGGAGAAGTCACTGTAAACTTCATTTTTGCCTTCCACAGTCTTCTATCCTTTGATGTGGATTGCCTATAAGAAGTGTCTTCACTGTTTTCTGGTTTGTTTGTTTGTTTGTTTTTTCCTAGCTCCTGTTGCTACCACATTGTGTAACAGGGAAAATAATGAGTAAGATATTTAACTGCAGGATTCTAGTGGAAGATGGCAAGAAACTCAGACTTTTCCTGGGAGTGCTAACAGGATTCATACTATACGTTTGTATGGCGTTGGCAGCTCTAAGATTTGAGAGGGTTTATTCTGAAAAGGTTCTTCTTTCCATGTATCTTTCAGTATTTGCAACTGTGGGTCTTCAAGGCTGTTTTAAGCACAAGAGTGTTCCAGATGAATTATTATTGCTAGTGGATCATTGAGGACCATCCACTTCCATCTCCTATCTTCAACTGCAATGAGTGCCACTCCAGCTCAGGAGACTAAGACACAGCTTCATGTGAAGAATATAACTTGATCTTTGAGTGATGGCCAGAGCTAGCCCTTGAAGACAATTGGTCATGGATTTATGATTCAGCCAGTCACAATGAGAAAAAATAAAATTAAAAACTTTCACAGTTGTGATTCATTCCAAGGTGTTTTGTTTATGCTTAAATTTATTTAACAGCTTTGCAGCTTTTTAAAAATTTAGCCAAATATAAAATTGACCTGCCACTTGCAAATCCAAACTCAAAACATTTCACTTAAAAATATCAGACTTAAACATTTAGTTTTCTGATTCCATTCCTATTTTTCCAGCTAAAATCAATAAGAAAATCAGAACGATGGTTCATGGTCTTGTCCCCTTGAATGCAACTTGTTTTATGACTTGAGTATGTAAAATAAAATCCTTGTTACTTCAAAGTAGTACAAAGCAATCCTTTCTCTAAGCCCAAGAAGTTCTGCAGCAGGACTCCCAGTGGGCAGACTACTCTTATACTATCCCATACAAGCAATCAAATATTGCACACACCAAAAGCTTTAATTGTATATGCACGCAAGTAAATACCTCACTTTTTTTGTCCTTCATAAAGGCTAATGTATGTTAATACTTTGCGAGTGAACTGCTGAAAGGACTTGTATGTCTATTTGCATCGCTGTTGATAACTTGAATACTCCCTTGAAGTGTTGGAAACACAAGCACATTCACTCAGAACACCACCTCTGTGGAAACAGAGATGGGAAGGGCATATGGACAAACCAATAAACTGGCGAGCTCAATTACACAAGTGCAGAGACTTCAAACAAGGACTGGAACCTGCAGGGTTTTCCATGTGGGCAGAGCCCTGCATGTGAATGGACTGACATTGACTTTGCTCCGCCTTTTTTTCACAGACCATTCCAGAAAGCAACGACAGACTCCAGAATCATGCCACAGTTACATAGCCCACAGAACCTGGAAGGCTGAGGAATTCCTTTTAGGCCCCTTGCACATACCTGTATTTTAAAGATGTGAGTCTTAATTGTGCCACAGTCACATCAGGGGTAAGTGACTGAGAGGAATCTTATCAATGTTGACAAATATCTGAAGGGTGGGGGTCAAGTAGAAGGGGCCAGGCTCTTTGCAGTGGTGCCCTGGGATAGGACGAGAGGCAGTGGTCGCAAGCTGGAACACAGGAAGTTCCCCCTCAACATGAGGAAAATCTTCTTCCCTGTGAGAGTGACAGAGCCTGGAACAGGCTGCCCAGAGAGGCTGTGGAGTCTCCTGCTCTGGAGACTTTCCAGCCCCACCTGGCTCTGTTCCTGTGTGGCCTGCCCTGGGTGATCCTGTGCTGGCAGGGGGGTTGGACTCAATGATCTCCAGAGGTCCTTCCAACCCCTACCATTCCATGATTCAATGTATCACTGTCTGCGCAGAGATGTGGACCTTCCTGAAGTCTCTGGGATGCACTTGCATGCAGCACGGTATCATCAAGGGACAGCGGTACTCCTGGAATATCAGCATTAAGTACCTGATATGCACTATGGACTGTGCCTATTGGATGCCAATAAATTCTTGTGAATGGCAAACTGGGACTGCTGATGGTGGTGTTTCTTATTGTTATGGAATTACTGGTTTTGTTCCTCTCAGGTGTTAACTCTTTCATATTTTAATATCTGTTGTGAGACTCTGAGAACGTATTGGAAGCCAAAGTTGAGGAATAAAATTCAAAATCCCACATATTATTCCAGAAGCACTATTTATTTCAGTAACTATGAGCTCCACATGAGGGGTGTTACACCAAATAATGTGAAGAAAACTCTGTGGCAGACAAGCCCACCACCTCCTCTGAAAGCCATATGGCAGAACCAGATACTTTCTGAAGGATATTTACTGGGGCTTTCAATGTTTTCTTGAAGTTTTTCAGACATCATCAGTATCCAAAAGCTTCATTCAGTTTGACCCCGTGCTTCAAAATTCCACCGAGTTCAGTGGTTTGGAAGCAACCTCAGCTGACCAACTACACCAGAGTCTTGCTGAATTTTAAGCACCGATCCCAAACAAAAGTTTTTTTCCAACAGTGTCTCACCACTGAGAGACATGCAAACAAGTAAATAAAAAGCCAGTTGGTTTGCACCCAAGAAATATCCAGTAGGAATCTATGAGCATGTGCAGAATAGGAAATAACTGTAAGTCCAGCATGTCAAAGTATCAGATGTACAACACATAAATTATATAGGTAATCTGACTTTGCACAGTTAGAAGACTTACTATGGGTTGTGCAGTTCATCTGGGCAACATATGCCCAGAAGGTCTAATGCTGTGGAAGAACTGCATGCTCTGTGGAGCTGATCTGCAATGCACAGTGAATGTGTCTAGGATTTCCAGACATCCAGCAGCCCAGGCAGAGTTGCTATTCTGGTAAGGTTGTTCCAGACAATTGTCAGCATTCTCAAATTCTGCCCCAACAAAATTAGCAGGAACAATAAAGGACATGTCTGGCAAAAGCCAGATGTATGGTAGGTAAGAAAAATAGCCCAAAAAATTCCATTGCTATATAGTACACTTTTATTATTTACCTTACACCAGATCTCAAACTGCTAAGTCACCTCCTCAAGACCTATAAGACATATTTATAGGTGAAAGTATTGAAGCATACAGAAAGAACACAATAATCTAAAGTGTTAAATAAACGTCAAATAAACAAGTTAAAGAAAATGCCAAATGAAACCCCCCACAATTATATAACATAGGACTCAAGTTCTACAGATAGTTCCTAAGCAGAAATACATGGTACCATTGTCAGATCAGGGAGAATGGGCTGAACCACTTCAATGTGTGCAATTCCCATGCACTTAACCCAAAGAAGGGTACGTTCACTGGATGTCTGAGAACTGAATTTGTCCTGCCTACAGCTGTGAGCATTCCTTTTTCAATATTCTTTCTCCTTCAGAACTGGAGTTACTCACTCCAGATGTGAGTAGGAAGCTCCTGAGAAGTTAGGTGAGTATGGTAAAGCAAGTCACTTGAAGATGACATGTTCTAGGCCAATAACCCCATTCATTCACCTGGGATTCCTTTTCCTTCAGACACTGTCTAGTGTTACTGTGCTCGTATTGATTGCCAGGGCACTTGACATTTGCTTGCTGCTGTTTGATGAAAGCAGCTAATTGAAATGCTTCCTCTGAGGAAAATCATTTACATATATGGACCCCTTTGTACCTGTGCATATGTAGGTGATATGTTCTGAAATCTACATAAGAAAAACTCACAATATCCTGTTTAGGTGTAGCATAAATGTAACTAGCTGTTCTTGCTTTGCTAAACATTCACTCATAACTTGCAATTCAATTCCATCACCTGAAATAAAATACTTGAGACAACTGTAAACTAAATGTCAGCCCTCTTTCTTGTCAGCAGAGACATCTTTTCCATTCAGCAGAATTAATCAACTTATCTTACTTGAAAAATATTTTTTTTTCTGGAAAACTTCCAGAGAGTTGGGTTTTTAAATCAGTCTTACAGAAATTCAATAGAAAATAATATGGAGTGATTCAAGTGGAAAGGATTGAACAGTGGAATATAAATTCTGATATAAGACTGCAGATGTTTTAAATAGGAAGATTTTTAACCCCAATATTCATCCATGTTATGCCAATGATAGGAACAAGCAAGAATCAGAGAACTGCTGTGAAGTACAAAAAGTCTATTTCTATACTGTGCATGAAATTGAAAACAAATCATATGCTACAGCACAGTTTCTTCAAACATCTTTTCCAAAGCCAATAGCTTCATGGTAATATAATTTAGGTGATGAGCACGCTTGGATAAATGCCATGTGGGCCACAGACTATCTACTCTACCAAAAGAAACTGCTGTCCCAATGTTTCCCAGCTTCCCTTGCACACACACACACACACACACACCATTTTCATTTTTTCCAGTGCAGTAATTGCAATAGCACTGACATGAGTCAGGACTTACTCCAAAATTCTGCCTAGCTCCTTTTAGAAAATACACAGGGGTATATACTGAAAGTATCTCCTGACAAGCAGATCTTTTGGGGATCATGTTGCCATCCCCTCTCCCCACCTGCCCTTTCTCTTCCCTTTATTTTTTGTTGCTTATGAGACGAGTGGTTATTATCAGTTTATTATTACTGTTTTTCCACAGACTTTCTCAAATGTCAAGTGAATCTGATCTGGAGTTCAGGCCCATAATTACACTGGACTGACTCCAGGAACTCGTAAATAAATCGGTGGTGGCTGCAATGGCTGCCAGATCTCTGTCATTCTGCTCTTCTGAGGGTGGACAGAGGCTTTGGCTCTTTTCTAAAATTCTACACTTGCCCCAGAGTTTTTTCACACCTTCTTTTAAAAGGCTCTAGGCTTCCTCGCTCTAGTTTGGCATAGTCTTAGGCAGGAAGAGAAAGCTACTAGCCTGCCACATTGTTGAACACGTTCATTTAGTAGAGCAGCTGAAATGCTGATTGTAATTTTTTTTTCTGCTTTCTCTGTATGTGGAAATCTCACAGGAACAGACATATTTCTCTCTCTGCTCTGGCCTCTTTGTTGACAATAATAGTTTACACTGGGCTCTACAGCAAGGCACATCTTTGTCATAGTATATCAACTGTGCTGAGCTACAGAGGTCAATTCCAAAGCTTGGCAAGAAAGTGCCTTAAGGGTAGAGAAGTCTGGATTCAAGATCATGGATTTAGAAGGAGTGGGCACAACATTCATGCACAGACCTGGCTTACTGAAGTCTGAGAAGTGTACTAGTAAATGTAGATGTTACTTTCAAGCCTGTTTCTAATCATATCAATGCATATACAGCACAGCATGTGGCTACAGAACAGAATCTCCACCCAGTGCAGGCTTGAACTTAAAATGATGCTACAGATGTTTTATCTTCTGATACCCTCAACAGTTTTTTTTTTCATTACAAACTTCAAATAAACTACTCAAGCACATCATTAGAACTGATTTAGGATATGTAACTATTCAGAAACTTACCCCTTTCCTTCAGCCTCATTTGCAGTTAGAACTAGTCCCCGCATCAGCAATCGAATTGGTGGAGATGGCAGCGTGAAACAATTTGCACAACTATATCTATGGTGGGTCTTTACCAGAAGCTAAAATAATTCCTGAAATCAGAGCTAATCCTGACTGCAGACAAGGCCTCAGACTGCCAACTAGTTCCAAATGTTTTTAAGATGTGAATACTTGTATGCTGCCAATGAGACTGAGATGACCAATTCTTTTCATGTGGGTCACTCTAAGGCAAGTAAAGTAGTTACGGGACTTCATCAGTGCTAACCTGGTTCATATCAGTCACATAAAGGTGAAAGTTGCTGGATGCCTTTATAATAGGTTGAGTCATTGTGTCTTCTGCAGAGAACTTTTCAAAACAAAGCAAGATACTTCATGGAGTGCAAAACACTGAATTCTTTGCAAAAGAATGTCATTTCTTTCCTATATCCCCTCCAGGGAGACCTATTGTTTAAATAAGCATTTGCTTGTGCCCCAAAGCACAGATGTTTTTGACTCACGTCATAAATCAAACACGAATGTGTCCAACACATTAAAAAAGTGGGGAAAACCATCTTTTTATCTGACATGGATTCAGATGGTTGGTCTGACCCAAATTATACTTCTTTAATAATCTTAATTCTTTGCTGTTTTTTCTGTGAACAAAAGATTCAACAATATCGCCGTGCCTCCCTCTCCTCCTTTGGAATTCAAGTCAATCTTTGACTTCCTTTAAAATGTAAATTTAAAATAATCATGTATCTGGATCCTGGATTAACTTTGCAGGACAAAAAAAATCTCTGGCAGAATATGGCAGGGACTGCGCCTAAAGCTAAATCCAGACAAACAAATCAGTTTCTGCACTAGGGTGAAAACAGAGTTCTTGCTAAATGGGTTACAGGTTTTCAGTTGTAAAAGTTCCATCAAGAAACCATTCTGCTATTTGAAAACAAGTGACAGCATTATGTCAATCACATCAAAAGCAAGTTCAACATTTCCATTACTTTTCTCCCCTCCACTCACACAATTCTCTCTGGCCTGTGTTACAAGGGCATTTTTTTCAGGATCAGAATTCCATCTCTAAACCTTGGTAATTCTAGAGAGAAGGTGCTGCCTCTTTTTCTCCTTAAGGAAAAGGAAGGCATTTGATAGTTTCAAATACAGGTGGTGGACAACGGGATAAATTGGAACACCTCTTCTACAAGGACGGGCTGAGGGAGCTGGGATTGTTCAGCCTGCAGAAGAGAAGGCTCCAGGGAGACCTAACAGCCACCTTCCAGTACCTGAAGGGAGCTGACAAAAAGCCTGGAGAGGGC
>JANHGN010018781.1:0-48491 GCA_024605025.1 Megaceryle maxima | reverse complement strand
TCCCCCTAGAGAAACTAATCTTTACAAGGCGCTTTTTTTTTTTTTTTCTTTCTCCTTTTTCTTCTCCTTCAGAATTGTCAAGGCATCACAAACCGACCTGAACACTGAGTTAAATGTGAACTTGCTGGAGAAGGCAAGTGGGGAAAATCTGAATCTAGGTTGAGGCAGGAAGTGGAAGAAGTTTGAGACTTCAGAGCGTGGGAACTAGTTTAAGGGCTTGTGCACAGGAGCACAAAGAAAATATGAAAGAAAACCAAAGAAAGGTAAGATGGAAAAAAGTACAAGTTTAAGTGATTTCAGCTCTTGAGATGTGACTGGTAGGATGTTTGCAAGTGGATATAATTAGTAGTATATCTACAATGAACTCAAGGTGCTTGAATATTTAACTGTGGGTCATGAGAAATTGGCAGGGTTGAACTAGATGAACAATTACTGAATATCTGCTTTGTAGTCTTTTTATATGCATGTATTCCCAGCAGCTGATGAAGGCAGGGTCTACGTCAAATAGGCTCAATTTTAATGCTGTATGTGTGTTCTCTTTCATCAGTATTAGGATTCAGGGTGGTGTTTCAATGTAGGACATGGATGCCTGTGCTGTTGTCACTATCGCTGCCATGTGCCATCCCTCCTGAGGGACTTTTCCTCTTTCCTTTCTCCAGAGCAGACCCCTCAGAAGCTGGAAGGGTGAAGAGAGAGAACAGAAGAAGAAAAAAAAAACTCCAATGCTTCCATCTGCTGATTTCTGGGGCTTTGCCAAGTAATGGCCAAAGGAAAAGTGATCACCCATCTGAGCCCTGCTGGCGCTGGAAGGTTCAGAACAGGCTTCCTGCCTGTGAGCACTTTAGATGTAGGGTAAGAGGAGTCATCTAATTTGCAGGTCCTCATTTGATCAAGTCAATGAAGAGGAATTCAATAGTCAGTGTTCAGGGTTTGGTACATCTTAGCCTGAATTAGATTCCCACCTTTGGTGAATGGATCACATGCTAAATTTCAATGACAATTGCTAGCAAAATCTTAGCCTGTAAGAAGGCAGCTGGTTCTGGTAGAGACATGGGCTTTATAGACACTTGAGCTGAGCTGAGATTATTTAATCAAAATTATTTAATCAATCTTTAATGAAACCAGGTGGGCTCTTTACATCTCCATGTATGGAGAAATAAATGTACTTCCAGAAGACAGGAAGTTACCCTCCAGTCTCAGGATCTGGAGATGTCTGCTCCTCTTCACTCATCACAGAGACCCTAGGTGACAGATTTGCTTGAACTCTGTGTTCTGTTTTTTTTTTTTTTTCAACCGAGACACAGAGAAGAATTCCACATGAAAACAAACTTCCCAGCATGCTTCATCTTGCTATGGATTTCTGGTTGTCCCCATGGCTGCAAAATAGTATCCTTGGAGTTGTATAAATACACTGATGGCTAACCTAGACTGAGCACTGTAATGCCACAACTCAGCTTGGTGTATAATCGCTCTCCACAGTAACTACTGAAGCACAGCTGACCTCCATGAATCTCTCTGCACCCCTGGTAGGCAGCACATAAGGCAGGTTGGGGTCCTGGATGGGTACTGACTCAAGGCAAGACCCTGAACAAGGCAAGACCTTCTTGCAAATGTATAGAGCTTTGCACTCCTCTTGGAAATTACAGCCTCTCAGAAGTGCAGAAGGAAGATCTACTAGTGATGAACCACGGCTGAGTATCCCCTAAGGAAAATACAGTGCTTCCATCTACTGCTTCTTTAAATCTGCATCCTCTTCCCACTACACGGAGGTATTTTTAGCCTTGATGCTTTATCTTCACAACACAAAGTCTCCTAGTTTTAAGTGCTACACATTCTTCAAAGTTCCCGTTTTGGTTTTTTTTTTTGTTTTGTTTTGTTTGTTTGTTTGTTTGTTTTTAGTTTTTGTTTGTTTGGGTTTTGTTTTTGTTTTTGGTAAGGGATTTTTTTTTTTCAAGTTTTTTTTCTGTGTGTTTTTTTTTAAGCAATGCCTCACACATGCAGATGTATATCAAGGTTTGTGTAAATGTACACAGACATGATGTGAAGTGGCAGACAGAATAAGTCCAGAGGAGATGAACTGTCAGAGAGCTGATGATGCTTTATTTGGCATGCATTAGACACAGTTATTAGACACATGTGGAATGTATCACATTTAGAGAATCAGAAGCAGTGCTCCATGAATAAAATGTTTTTGAGGATCAATATTGAACTTCTTAGATCTTAGGTATTTTTTTTCACTATTTCTTTTTTCTCTAGCCCTATTTGAGGTTTATGTAATGACCATTTAGAACAAACACAGCTCCCTGTCTTATGCCTGCCTGGCTCTTTACCTCCTTTTTTTTTTTTTTTCTGTAGACTGGATGATGCTTCCATCAGGAGATACTAGTGGCTACTTTATCATGCCTACGACATGCTCAGTCTCAAACCAGGTCAGGTTTGGTACAGCCTAGTGTCCATCACAGATATATGTTTCTTGTGCCCACTTCAATGTGAGATTTCCTGGCTGTGGTATAGGATGTATCATCAACCAGTCTCTAAATGTTTAGAGTTACCATGTTTAAGAAGCCAAAGGGAAGTGGTGGGTGGCTAAAGTGAGGTTATCTTCTTTTTAGTGTGGAGCAGAAATTCTTTCACAGACTGCAGGGAGAAGAGGAATTCTACTCTAGCTGAAGCCAAACAATTGAAAGGACACTGTTTTCAGAAAAAAAATGTCAGGTATTCAATAATTTCTTTACAATGTTGAAAAGGACAGGATGTTTCTGTACTTCATCTGAAATTGCTTGCTTGAAAAGTATCCTTTTATCTGAAAAATATATTTTAAGAATTGGAAAAAAAACCATAACCCAACAAAAAATAAACCCCAAAAAGCAAAACAGTGTGTTCTGATGTTTCTGAAACAAACTTCTCCTTTCAGACAAAGTTTTCTGTTCTAATGTCTTTGTTTGAAGCTGTCAGCATTTCAAGAGTTATTCAATTTCAGATTTGAGAAGTTCAGTAAGTGCTGGAATTTCCCATGAATCAGAAAGTCTGTTCCACTTATAACTAAATCACTTCCCAAGTGCTAGTTTTACTTCCATCCACATCAGTATACAAACGGATTTTTCCTTTTCAGCAAGGTTTCCTTGGAGTGATCTCTGATGATCTCACCTTGCCACCCAAAGCCCAGACCCCAAGACAAATGTTTCCCCTTTCCTCCAATTCTTCTGTCCTCTCTTGATGAAGTCTTGTACTCTATGTTCTCTGATATGTGCCTACTACTTTCATGAGGAATTAACTGGCATAATTTATTCATTTGCATTCAGACATTGCACTGTAGACAGGAGAAGTTGATGAATGGGGTCACACTGGATGGTTAAATGCACCAGAGCAATAGGCAAAGATCGGATAAGGCTATTTTGCCAAGGGATGAGAAGGGATGGAATCAAAGAGAGCAGTCTCCTTCAAAAAGAGCAGAACCCCCTGTTCAAGTGTCTGCCCATGTCAGTAAATGACAAAATTAATTATTTTTCATGCAAAGTAGGCAGAATGTAGGTTTTTTCCTTCACCTCTTTGCCAAGAATGAATCCTGGATTTTCCCTGAGCAAATGATGACACTTGCAAACCCGTCACTCTGCCTCTCTATTCCACAAATGATTTAGGATTCTTGGATTTTTTTTTTTTTTTTTTTTCTCAGTTTAAAGATTCAGGACCAGTGGCAGAGACTAATAATCAGATGATTAATCTTACAGAAAATAAAGAGATTTCCATTTTCTCTTGTAGTTAAATTACTGCAGACTGAGACTGAGTTAGAATCCAAAAGCTAGCAAGGTAGAAACTCAGAAATAAAGGCGTGCAGTTTCAGGTGTGATCTCCAGGGTTTGGACGCCAGAGGAGTGCTCTGACTGCTGAACTGTGTGTTAATATTTTCTTGCCTCCTCTTCTCTGACCCAGTGAAGCAGAAACATCTGTGGAGAGGTAGAAGACATTTGGGGCCAGATCTCACAAAAACTGCATGGCTGTATTAGCATATTGGATGAGGACAAGGATCAGCCTGATTTAAATTCTGTAAACTAATATGACCAGAGGATTGGAGCATCTTGCCTATCAGGACAGGCTGAGAGAATTGGGGTTGTTCACCCTGGAGAAGAGAAGGCTCTGGGATGAACTTATTGTAGCCTTTCAGTACTTAAAAGGGGCCTATGGGAAAGAGGGGGAAGGACACCTGATGAAGACCTGCAGTGATAGGACAACAGGTAACATTTTTAAACTGAAAAAGGGGAGATTTATATATAGATATTAGGAAGAAATTCTCATTATGAAGGTGGTGAGACACTGGAACAGGTTGTCCAGAGAAGCTGCAGATGCCCCATCCCTGGAAGTGTTCAAGGCCATGTTGGATGGATCTTTGAGCAACCTAGGCTGGTGGAAGGTGTCCCTGCCCATGCTCAGGGAGATTGGAACTAGATGATTTTTAAAGTTCCTTCCAACACAAATCATTCCATAATTATTTGTTTCTAAGATTACCAGAATAGCTCTATTTTGTCATAGATTACAAGAAAGCTACTATCATTTATCACCAGGATAACTCATGACTGTATGACCTATGTACCCTATGTACAACCATGCTCAGTACTTTTCCTTGAGGCTTCTCCACTTGCTTCAGCATGTATCTATCCATTGGTACATAGCTTGTGAGCACCTGAATTTTTCTTGTAGCTGTGACCTCCTGAGGTTAATGACATCTGCTCTTCTTGTGCTGCTTTCTAACACCTGGGATTTCTAACGCCTGGGATTCCCACTGGTATGATACAAGCTATAAATTAGCATACTAGGATGTTTCTTATGTTACTCTGCTAAATTTTTGTCATTTTTAATTTCACGTGGTTACCATGGGTTACTTTTTTTTTTTTTTTTCCCAAATACAAATGCCAAGTATTTCTATTAATAAATCCTCTTGTGTTCCTCTTGGGGAAAAACCAAACAGATGTGATTTATATTTTAATCATTAAAATGTTATCAAATTTTAATAACAAATATTTGCTTCATATTTAAACAGCACTGGAGCTAAAAGCAGGTACTCACAAGTTACATGTGCCAAACAGAACAACAGATATTAAGTCCTGATCTGCTTGCAGGGTCACATTCCAAACACACATTACTTAAATCAGTGGGTCCTGAGAGTACTTTCAAGATACCATAAACTTTTCAAGTTTATTTCAAGATCCATAAACTGTTCTTCAACAATACCTAGGAGAGGATGACAACTGCTTCATCATAGACTGAGACCATGCCATACAACAAGATGTTTCAGAGTGTTATGTAAACCTTGATACATTTTGGGCTGAATTCAGGTTTTCATTTGAATAACTGGGAAGGAACAGATTCAGGAAAAGGAGATCCAGATATTTCCTACTTGTGCCTCTCAGTTTTATTTGGACAACTTTAGTTCTGCTGAAGTCTTGGGCTGAATTCAGCAGCTACTTTAAATCTTTAAATCTGTGTTTCTTAGGGCTTCTTTTTTTTTTTTTTTTTGAGAGGCCTCTCTTAAGGCCTCTCATTTTTCTCCCCAGAAAGGTATTCGTGCATGTCTCTGTAGAATTGTGATGGTCTCTGTGCTGCAAATGTGTTTTTCTTGGCATCAGGTTTGATACTAATAACTCATAGCTGGACTCTTCTCCCTGAGTTCAAGAAGTCACTGCTTGAATGATAGCTGCTGTTGGCACTCATATTACGTGCCCCAGATGTAAGGGATGGATAAAAACACAGTGAGGGTGGATGAATCACTGACTTTTATTGAGGAAGCCATTAGAAGAGAGTTGTAAGACGCCTTTCTTTGCTACAGGCATCAAGGCTTTACTCATTGCACATCCTATGGCTGAACTAATGAATGAAACAGTCAGAAGTCAATTAACTTGGAACCAAAAGCCCTGCCATGACTTGTCCTTGCAGTGAGTTTGACTTTGGCTGTCTCTGGGCTGTTCCAAAGAGCCACATGATTTTATCAGAGAAAAACAAGCACACATTCGCCTTGTAGACTAATTGAGATGCAGTCAGTAAATCCGGTCCGTGGGGATCTTACATGTCTGCTCGTGTTAGTACATGAAAGGATCCTCCCACTGAAATCTCCCAGGCTCCGTTCCCATCTGTGTCCTGCCAATCAGTGGGGTGGACACTATGCAAAACAGATGCTGCTGGGCACAGGGGTGCCCATCCTCTGCGGAATTAGTGACAGTGCTGTCCTAGAAAGCTAATATATTGTGTCTTCTCTAGGAGAAAGAAGAATAATTTAGAGAGGAATTTGGTCTGGGCTATTAAAAGCAGGCTGCAGTATCAGTAAAACACAGATGATGGCAGCAGAGTATAAAACCAAGATGGCTGAGAAAATATTAATTACATTTAATAAGGAGCAGAGAAAGTTAATAAATAAGTTTCTGGGAAGCAATCTTTGGGGTCTCTGATGATTAGAAATGAAGCATTATTAAATACATGTTCCTGCAGGACAGGAATGTTCCCCTTCATTACAACAACACCTGGTAGAAAAATATTTACTCATAACAGTGGCTCACAGTGGACATAGCAGACAGACATGTAATTATTCCCATGCTAATTAATACAGGTACTATATGGTCTCTATGGAACTCATTGCCAATTTCTTTTCTGTTGTTAGAAGCTTGTGACTTTCAGAAACATCTTCCTTCCAGAGGAGTTACAACTTTGGGAATAGTTAAGAAGGTGAAACCCTATCTGGAGTGCTGCATCCAGCTCTGGAACCCCCAGCACAAGAAGGACATGGACAAATACATCCAAGATCACTGTGGATAAATTTATTCCTGGGCAATGGAGTGTATTGGTATGATTCCATGTCTGGGTAGTTTTTGCCTAGTTCCACTGTACATTTTTAATGGTGGTACCAGCTTGCTCGGAAGGCAGGTGTGTAACTCCATAGGTATTTGTGCACTCGCTTGAGCATCCGAGCAGTAAGTCTGGAAAAGGTGCACATGGTTGTTTACACAGAGAAGCTTCCTTCTTCTGAATCCAGTGAGAGGCAGAGTCTGATTGATCCCTTTTACATCACTTAGAAGAGATACTGAAGGTTACCATTGCTGTCTTATCCTTTATAGGCACACTTGACAGATATACTTGGCCAGTTACAGCATTTTGGTCTGTGCTAGCTATGGTTTAATGTCCCACATTCCCAGGGTCCATACTTAATAGGGGGGCAGAGTACTTCCTCTCCCCTCTAAGACCTTGTCACCCCTTTTTCATTTGCAGAGTGGCTAATTAAGCAGCCCCATGGCTGGACCTCCTATGCAGTTACCTTCAAGTTAGGCTGGAGAGAGTGCTCTTTGAAGAGACTTCAAGAGCCCTCAAGTTGCACCATGGGAGGTTTAGATTGGATTTTGGGAAAAAATTCTTCACTAATAGGGTCATCGAACCCTGTAACAGACTCCCAGGGAAGTGGTGGAGTTACCATCTCTGGAGAGAAGGCATGTAGATTTGCTGCTGAGGGACATGGTTTAGTAGTGTACTGTCAGTGCTGGGTTAACAGATGAACTTGATAATCTTCAAAGTCTCTTCCAACCAAAATAGTTCTTTGATTCTATGACTTTGTTTCTCCAGATGCACAGCTCAACCACGGGGTTTCCAGGTTTCCAGACATGTGAAGTCTCTTAGAGCAGTCAGTCCTTGGTGGAAATGTAGTCCTGTGGCTCAGCAGTCAGCACCAGCTTTCCCACTTCCACTAACAAATGTAATAAGTAGCCTGAAGCTGTCAAGTCACTTTGCATCTAGATGATGTGGGATCATCTGAAAGCTTGCTCAGTGCCTGGCAACCATAATAGGTGTTAAGAGCTGCACTGAAAGGGCTGCTGATCTTGACAAGTAACAACATAACCTGGCCTTTCTGTGTCTGTCACTGTCTGAATAATACATTTTGTCAACAGCGTGATTTTTGAACAAATACTGTGTAACACCCAGTGGAAGTCCAGGAGACGGTGAAACTCCCGGTAGGACAGGGGTTGAATCAGCCTTGATTTTGCCAAGGTAGAGAAAGAACTGAATCACCCCAAGAAAAAGAGGGTGAACATATCAGTAAAACATGAGCTCATATTTAGCAAAACATGAGAGTTGTGTTTATGTGGAATGGATGCTAAATGGCACAAGCTGCTTCCAGGAGGTGAACAAACACCTTCATTTTTCAGAAGAATGGACAGATCTCATCACTGACTGTGGTGTAGGTCCCAGTGAGATGGTGGGCCTGGCAGTGGGATCCTCAACCCACTTTGTCCTCCTACATGTGATCACTCATGGAATAGTAGCTCATCTTTGGAGCTGAAAAATTCATAGGCTACTGCAGAGCAGCTATGGGCTGCTCCAAGGACCTCAGAAACTTCCATATAGCAGTCCAAGGTCAATGTCTCAAGTTGCCAGGGGCTGATTTCATAATGACAATGTTGTCTGGTGACACCAGAGAGTGAAATCTATCTGAAGTCCACTTACACCTCACTGTTAGATGAAGGTATTCCCGAGCTTCAGACTGGTCTTGAGCATCTCATTTATTTTAAGGCAACAGGCAAAGACTGAGTCAAAGCAACTTTTCAACAGTCCTGTGGTTTTCTCATGAAGAAGAAAACCAGAGTGCCTGATGGCATGGTTGAACACTGGTAGAAACTGGGCCTGCTGTCCAACACGGTGCCAGTAAATGGGTGAGATGTGCAACACACTGGCTTGACTCACTCCAAAAGTCTATGAGCTGGTGCAGGACATGTCAGCCTCTCTATCTCCATCCCCTGTCTGGAAAGCAATGATACTGGTAATCCTCAGTAGTGTTTAGGTTGTAATCATTCTAAGCAACAGGCTTCTTCTTACCAACAGCTCCTTGCCTCAATCCTATCTGCAGCTTCTGGGTTCCTCAGTCATACAAATACTTGTCAAGAAGTGTTAGTTCAAGATGGAGCTGTGTTCATGATCTGAAGTTTGCATGGAAGGATAAGCAATAGTTAATGCTGAGGACTCTCAGAATACTCCATGCATACATCATCATTGCTAGTGCTTCTCTTGATCTGTGCAAAGCCCCCTGATTTCCATATTACTAGAGAAGGAGATAAGTGAAGTACATCCAAAGAGATTTATCCAAGTCTGTAGTAGAAGATAGGAAAAAAAGACTCAACCCCTTCTCATTTTCATGATCTGTAGCAGAGGTGTAGGAAAACCACACTTCCTACAAAGACTGCTTTCTGCTTGGGATGGCCTTTGTCCCAAAGGTCTTACTTACAGAAACCATACTTAACTTTTCTCACTTAGAGGAGTTACTTCTTAGAAAAAAAAAAGTGTTAGTATTTCTCAATTGCAAGCAATCTATAACTTCTTAATTTAGGTAGCCACAGTGTGAGTGCTTCCAGATGAGCTGACTCAAGTTGCAAGCTGGGTAGAAGACATGCTGTTTGAGTTGGATGTGGATGTCCATGAAGGAGAAATCAGGGTTGTGAGAGAACAGGGAGCTATAGATGAGAATGGTGTAATGCAAAAAGAGCTCAGGCCTGAGGAGTTCAGATACAAATTCAACTGTCATATCTTCTTCACCAAAGCCAAGGTGGTTCTCACAGCATCAGGACCTCTTCTCCATCTTAAGACCCAAAATACTAGAAGCGGCTCATCTGTAGATCCAGTATTGGAATCATGGGTAGGGAGAGAAGCTATACTGCTGCATGCAGTTGGGTCATGGTTGCAGGTTCTCCTCCCTTTGAACATATTAGTTCTGCAGTCCTTCTCATGTCACATGTCCTACCATATGCCACTTGGTCCCTTCCAAGCCAAAATGTTCTATGGTTCTATGATATCCCTGACTATAAGAAGATGGAGACACCATCAGCCACCCTGGAAGTGTATTTGTTAACTGATATGTAGGCCCCAGTATCATTAGAAGAAGTTTAACTCTGAATAGGTCTCATGTATCTCTGCAAGTATGGAAGGAAATTTCAAGGCACCTTGTCCCTACATTTGCTACAGACAGTAATCACAGTTATTCAAAGCACTCAAAATACCTTCCCCCCCCGCCCCCCCCAAAAAAAAAGCCTGAGCTGAGAAACCAATACATTACAGGGATCTGATGGATTGTTGAGTGTTTATGGAATGTCACCTAAAATAACTCACAGCAAACAGGGGTTTGCCTGTTTGTGTGGTGCAGTAGAAATTACTTACACTTTATTGCACTGCTATAAGATAAAAATGACAATCATTTAAACCAAATAAAAACTTTAAATCAGTTAACAGTTTCATTTCTTTCTTGGCACTATTATGTTTGGGGTTTTTTTAAGAGCAAAATACTTAAAGCATCCAAACTGGATTGTTTATTCATTATTTCAGAGAATGAGGAATTATATTTTGAGGGGATATGAAGGAAATCTGTTCATGGACTAGTATTAGGTGAGATGGACGTACATACCTCTCTTCTCTGGTAAAAGGTATAAGTTTCATCTCTAAACCTGAAATTGCAGCTTGATGTTTTTAAGCACAAATTCATTTAAATACTGTCTGTGGAAGAGATTGTTTAGTTTTAAGTATTCAGAGCTTTCCTTCAGCATTTCCATAAAATTACACACACGCAAGGAAAAAAAAAATTTAAAAAAAGGAATGGTTTGGAGGGAACATTTGGGCATTTTGCTTAGATGCTGCAATCCTAGAAATGCCAAGTGGTATAAAAGGAGAAGCTGGGGAAAGTCAGATTTCATAGAAAGGAAGATGACGTTGAGAATGTGATTTTCAAAGAAGTACTCCTGTAATTGCCAAGCCTGTGGAAAAAGATGTGTTGGACCAGAAACAAGGTCTGCTTAGAGCAGGAAGAGCTTTCCCCTTACAGCTCCACTCACCTCCAAATCACCCTACCTTTTTTTTTCCAGTCCATCCCACTCATACCTCTTAACAAACATCCTTAAAGTCTCTTTACATCTCCCCATCTCCAGGTAGGAGTTGCCAGGGCAGCAGCTACGCAGACATAAGGTCTGCTAAGACTGCAGGCCAGCCTAGTCTTTGTGGGTTTTGTTTGCACTGCATCAACCACATTGGAGGAACTTACAGGTATTTTTGAAACTAAAAATAATTCAAGAGACATAATGGTAAGATAATTATTAAGTGCAAAGGCAGATTCCATCTCCAACATATTGCTTCATTTAGTAATAGTGCTATTTAACTTATATACAATTTCTGTCTAAAGTGGGATTGTTAAAAATATAGAAAAAAATGTATCTCTACAAATATACTCCTTTTAAACTACCAAGTTTGAGTCACAAGGCAGTTCATTTTTAGATTGCCCAGGTTCTTAGCCTAGAATGTTTCTCGCTTCTTACAAAACAGCGTTTACTGCATCTGTGAAATAATTTTGCACATCCAGAGAGGTGCTATGATGAGTATCAGAGCACTGTTCTTTTACATGGTGCTAGCAACAGATGGAATCTCCTGGTAAAAGACTAAAATCCTGTATGATCAGCATAGATGTTAAGCTGTTATCATGATGTTCTGAAGAAATGGCTTTGATACTTTGGCAGGATGATTGCTGGTGTTGGGATAATACAATTATATTGTTCTAGGAGTGGATCAGGAGGTGGTAGGCACTGTACAAACACAGGGCAACAAAGAGTCTGCATCTCTCAGAAGACTACAGTGCAGGTGCAAGACAAGAGAGAAGAGGTGGCAACAAAAAAAAAAAGCAGAAGGACACATGGAGACATCCTGGGATCCCAGTTAAGGCTCCTGAAACATCAGAAGTCACTGTATGAAGTCTCATTTGTTTCATCTTTAGGGATTTAGGTTTGAAAGTAATATAGAGATAAGCTGATTTTGATAACCTCAACAACAAGACAGACATTGAGGTGCTGGAATGTGTCCAAAGAAGAGCAACAGAGACGGAAAAGGTCTAGAGAACAAGCCTTCTGAGAAGCAGCTGAGGGACCTAGGGTAGTTGAGCCTGGAGAAAAGGAGGCTCAGGGGAGACCTTCTTGCTCTCTACAACTCCCTGACAGGAGGTTGGAGACAGGTGGGGGTCAGCCTTTTTTGCCAGGTAGCAAGTGATAGGATGAGAGGAAACAACCTCAAGTTGTGCCAGGGGTCAACTTCACTGAAATGGTTGTCAAGCCCTGGAACAAGATGCCCAAGGAAGTGGGAAAATCACCATCCCTGGAAGGATTTAAAAGTCATGCAGATGTGATGCTGAGGGACATAGTTCAGGGGTGGGTTTGGCATTAGTAGGTTAGCAGTTGAACTCAACGGTCTTAAAGGTCTTTTCTAACCTCAGTGATTCAATGATTCTATGATAACAGCAGGTTGTTTTCTTGCACATAGAGGTAATTAGAAAGGAAATTGATGATCTCATAGAAATTCTGTTTTCAGCCCTAACTGAGGAAGGATATGGGATTATGAAACCTTTCTTTTTTGGAATCAAATTGTTCTCAGGCTGTAGCTAATAGATTTGATAGAGCCAGGACACCTACTTAGGCATTTTGAAAGAAAAAAAAAAAGAGTTGTTTTAGACATTCTCAGATAGAAAAGTTTGATTTCAGGTCTCTGTAGATCCAGGATGAAACATTTCCATCTTAAGTGGAAATGAAACACAGTGTCAGACTGAGTTAGCCTAGAGAAATTTTATTTTCAAGTCCCTTTGTCTCTGATATGTCTTGTACCCTATCCAGTTAGTACTACCCATCATTTTTTCTCCCTGAGTCATTGCAATTTTCCATGAGCCCTATGGGTCCATGTATAAGCTTTTCAAAAGTCAAATAAAACACAAGGGATTACATGTGGGGTTTGCTACAAAAACACCTCTCCTGGTGTTCCTAGTCAGTTCATTGTGAGTTTCATGACTTAGGTTGAAAATGGGATTCAGTTGTGAATTTTCACTTCAGGCCTTTTCTGTTTAGACTTGTCCATAAAAATCCATTCTAATAATGGTTTTCATTTTACAGAGCAAGTATAGCTGTGTGTTCAAGACATTTGAGAGAGTACAAGGCCCATTCCAGCTCCTATTGATGGCAGATTTCACAAACCAGCTATGAAAACTACTCTTCATCTTTGACCCCCTCCTCCTCTTTTAGCCTCTCTGGAGTCAACCCAAGGGAACCCCTCTTAACAGATCTAATGATTAGGGCAAGGCCAAAAGTAAAAGGATTTGTCAAATTCTCTGACTTCAAAGTACTGAGATATCAAAAGAACAAAAGTACCTACAGTCATAAAGACAACTTCTGATGAGATCTCCAGGGGCTACATACTTATCTTTGTTTCACTCCCTAACAAAGAAAATCTATATGTGTTGTGAACCTGTTAACCCAGAGCTGTTTTCCAGAATGCTAATACAAGAGATCTCCAGGCTCTTTGAAGAGGAGATGTCTGGACATTGTCTGAACAGTGAGATAAATCCAAGCACCCACCCTCTGGAAAGGCAGGAGTCAGGTAAATCTGGATGTTGGTCTGACCTGTGTCCCACCATGTCTGCAAGTCATGAATAACCATAAGAATATATATAAGAATATCTGTACAGGATCAGTGTAAAGTCCCCCTAAACTCACATCCAATATCCCCAAGCATTAAGAGTATGCACTTAGGAAAATCTGTAAGAAGAGTGTGAATATATAGTGATACATTCCCCTGGAACACTTTGCCCATGTTGGAAGATCTGTGGTCCAGGGTTTTCTGACACAGATGTGGCTTTTTTTTGTTTTGTTTTGTTTTAGAACCCTGTATTTATAGCTTTTGCCTTACTCCCCCAGGAATTTATCCTATTAGATTTTAAGCACTTTAAGTGTATGCAATATCCTGTGGCAGGAATTTCACAGTTTTGCTATGCACTGGGTGAAGAAACGGTCAACTTGTGCCAGAGGCAATGTCTTTGTGTAATAACTCTTGATGTAATTTTTAGGTCCGAGGGGTCACCTGTGCTTTCTGACAGAAAGGGAGCACCAGCAGTGCTTGGATATTCCTCCTTATTTATTCCTGCTTTTGTGCTGGAGCCTGGATTCTTAACCATGGATCAAAGCCCTGTTGTGCTATGCACTGTGTAAACACAAAAGGTTTCTCCTATACCAGAACAACACACCAGTGTGTCTACAGGATTTCTCATCAGCATTGCTCCAAAGGCTGTGAAAAAGAGCTCTTCAGAAAAGACAGCTTAGCAGAACATGGGGGAATCATCTGCTCAAGGTGACGCAGCAAAGTCAGGAATAAACCAGAGGAGTTTCCTCTCCACTAGCCTTCCCTGTCCCTACAGAGAGTCCACAGAGATTCTGATTAACTCTCATGAACAAAGAAGCATCAAGTCTGGGAGCCCTTCAGTCTCACCTTGTCACATCAGTTCATGCACTCTCAGACATTTCATCATTTCTCAGAGAATGCAATTTCTCAGTCTGGAGTGGGTTATTAATATTGACATCCCAATTAATAAGTAACACCCAGCAATAAATAATAAATGAAATAAAAATAAAAATCAGGAAGCAATTACTATTTGTTTATCTGCATTAAATCAGATACTTGGAATTGAAGATGCACACATGCACATATATTATTAGTATATAGTAAAATCAACCAGCACAAGAAGAAGGCTACAAGGGGACCAAGGAAAAAATGCTATTTCATATGAATTTGGTCAGTTTGTGCAGATTAAAAGTTCCTTTCTGTGTACTGCTAGCCATGAGATTCAATAAATGATCCTTCTTAGCATTGACATCTCTGAAACCATAAATCAGTCTCCACATGTTATGGTTTCTCTAGGGTAAGCAACTCAGGTCTACTCTTCAGAATACTTCAGATGGTTCAGTCCATTTTTTTTTTGGTGTGCCTTCAAGTAGATGGCAAAGTATTTCTGTGATCAGGAATTTTCTTTGCATCTAAACTTATCATTGTCAAGATAGACATTTATCTACCTCTACGGTAGATAAATGCATTAATACTTGTCAGGCCATTTTAACCTGAAGGGCAGAAGCCCAGTGATGTATGAAACTGGACCTTTCTTCTTGTTTCTCAAAAAAAGTTAATAAATTATTGTGTATCATTGCAATTGTTGGGGATATAAAGCCATGTATGCACACCTTGGTTTCTCCAGTGAATATGGGGCAGTATTTCAGACCAAAGCTGACTCACATCTGTCTGTACCTGAGAACTGGTGGTAGATTATTCATTTGATTACAGTTGTCCTTGATCATTGCAAGACACCTTTCTCTGTTATCCAGGCAAAATAATTTTCAAACAGTATATGCCAAACTGGAGCAATGAAACTCTCCATTTGTTTTTTGATGGCTACAGTGCAGAATTAGTAAGAAATAAATGTGAAATTGGACTGGATTCTGTGCTATAAAATTATACACTGTGGGCTCAGCTTAGTTCTTTCTGCAGGGTTGATTCAAAATGAGTAAGTGCAGAGCAGAGAGCTTAGACATTTCTAATAGGGAATGGTCATTAGTGCCTTTCTTTTTTGGCGGACAATTAACCTCTCACTTTATGGCAGGTAAAGATGGTCATACTTGATCTCAGCCAGAAAACCTGCCTTTTATTAAATGGGGAAAATAAATCGTACAGATTATAGAACAAAATAACCAGGATAAGTGAAGAGGAATTGCTCTGTTAAACGATGGTGGGCACCGACCAGAGAAGACTTCTGAACACCTTAAAAAGAAAATTTGGGTTTCTTCCTTTACCCATTCTCAGCATTGTCTGGAGCATATCTGAGTCATGAATACTCATGAGCAAAGCTCCTAGTCTTTGCAGCCTGTCTGACAGCAGAAGCCATTGAATCTTGGTTTAAAAGCTGCATCTACTTTAAGTTCAAAGGGACCAGGGTGTTAATCTTGTGTCAATGACATGAGCAGGGTTAGCCAGGATTGGTCTGGAGCAGAGACATCATACAAGACAGTAGCCCAAATATATCTCTTTAGCATACAGTACTTATCTGAGAGGTAAAAGTAACACCAGGGTCTTTGCCTTTGACATACCTTTGTACTCATTCATGACTGGAGGAATCCATCCTCTGAGTTTCATGGTCCTCCACTCATCAATAGATGATGCTAACAAAAATTCCTCTCTGCAACTAAATCCAGTATTACCATCGACATTATCAGTGTCTGTCTGATAACATTCAGGATCATCTCTGTCAGCCTGTAAGTCTAATACCACTGCATCTGTGATAGATGTCAATACGGTCCCGGCTTGTGCTCTGCCCTCTGTGACCTATCCTTGCCTAGATTTAGCTGTTACCCAATTTTTGGTAGATACCAGGTAGCAAACTGCAGTAACAGGATAAGCTGTTTTGCATATGGGATGCATTTCCAGTGAGGGTGGTGAAACACTGGAACAGATTGCCCAGAAAGAGGCCTCATCCCTGAATGCATTCCACGTCAGGTTGGATGGGGTCTGAGCAACCTGCTCTAGTTGATGTCCCTGCTCACTGCAGGGAGGTTGGACTACATAGCTTTTAAAGGTCCCTTCCATCCCAAACCGTTCTATGATTCTATGATCTGTGACCTGAAAGGAGCAGTGTTAATTGAGTGTCACTGGGTGTAGAGATGGTTATGGGAACCTAAAATAATTTGCAACCCTCTCCTGAATAATTGAGTAGCTCAAATTCATGGGGGCTGCCTAAATATCAAAATTTGGGCTTTCATGCAGAGACAGGCAGGCATGTTTACTGGGGAAGAAAGTTCTGTGAGTGCTCTGAGACCAGTTTCTGTGGAAGGCTGAAAATAAGAACCTCCTCCAGAGATTCCCTTCTTAATCCTTTTCCTTATCAGGAATAGGTTTCTTATCAGTTCTTTACAGGGGCATCAGTAAAGACAGGATAGCTCAGAACTCCAAACAATCCAGGCATGAAATGCATCCAGTCCACAATAGCTGTGCAGTCTATTGTATCACTTAGAGCCTAAACTGCACCTTCCTCCAAGCTCTTAAGCTCTCCTTTGCTTCTTGCTCTCCTTCTCCACCAACTAGAACAAGTCTAGGGGCATAACAGCAATTTGGTATTTCTACATCTTTCTCTACAGAGGGACTCTCCCTTCTCCCTACTATAAATTTGGACCATCTGAAGAAATTGCTTGTCACTGCTATTGAGGTACTACCTTTGGGATGCAAGCTCCCTCAAATCCTTGACACAAAAGCATTTAAGAGAGGGACTTCAGTCTAGATCTCAGATGAAACACAAGGGGAACTTTACTTTCAACCTGCTGCTGCTGCTAAGGTCAGTATTTGGACAGAAAATCAGCTCTGTGATTGCTGTGGCATTTTACTGGCTATACAAGGTTGTCTCCTGAGATTGACCCTCCTGTCCTTGACATGCTTGTCATATCTACAGTTGATACTTAAAGCTGAGCCACATCAGAAAAAATGTGTTTTTTCTGAAATATCTTCTCAGCTTTCAGCATCCTGCCTGCCTACCTCAAGGGACATATATATGATATCCTTAGACAGTCTCGACTGACCTTGGGCAAGAAGGTGGAAAGCCCAGGGGTGCTTTGATGAGTCTGTGATATGATAGCAGGTTAGACCATTCCCCATGGGGCAATATCCCTTTTCATGCATGAAAGAAAGTATCAGTTATACAACCTTCTAGTCTGAATTGCTCTGTGCCAGAATAGTATGACTAAGAACCATCCTCTCCCTTTTGCAAACACTGTATGTATATTTAGATCTGTATGTGCATATATCTGTCTATATCTATCTATATCAACTCTAGCTCAATACCACTATCTATACCTCTATCTATCCCTCTATCTATCTATCTACCTACATATATACAGGTTGAGGGAGGTTCTCCCTGCCCTCTAGTCCCTAGTGAGGCCACATCTGGAGTATTGTGTCCTGTTCTAGGCTCCACATTTCAAGAGAGAGAAGGAACCACTGGAGAGAGTCCAGTAGACACTCCAGAGATGCTGAGGGGACTGGAGCATCTTTGTGCTGAGGAAAGGCTGAAAGCCCTGGGGCTGTTCAGCTGATGAAGAGAAGCCTGAGAGGGGATCTAATCAAGGTTTAACAATATCTAAATGGTGGGTGTCAAGAGGATGGGTCCAGACTCTTTTCAGTGGTGCCCAGTGAAAGGATGGGCACAAACTGGAAGCCAGGAGGTTCCAACTGAACAGGAGGAAAATCTTTCATGTGAGGGTATCAGGCTGCCAAGAGAGGTTGTGGAGTCTCCTTCTCTGGAGAGATTCCAAACCTGCCTAGATGTGATCTTGGGCAACCTGGTCTAGGTGACCCTGCTGGAGCAGGGGGGTTTGGATGAGATGATCTCCAGAGGTCCTGTCCAACCCCAACCATTCAGTGATTCTGTGTTGTATAGCTATGTGTATGTGTGCATATATACTGTAACTAAGAATTTTTTCACCTGAATGTATTGTTGATTCTGTTCTTCCTTCTTTTAAACAATGTTGCAGACAGTCAATACTCAGATATTGAGCTTGCATCCCACACTTTGTGGAAGGTCAGAACTTACTCCTCTTCAGGTGAAGGATACTATTGGAAAAAATCAGGACTGATGTTTTTTCAGTCTCACTCAAATACAATATTCTACTTTTAATGCATGTCTTTTTTTCCTCCTCTCTCCTTCTTTGTAATAGGTATGGAGTTACAGTCCTCTTAAACTCTTCAATGTTTCTAGACCCTCTTTTTTCAATGAGCTCAAGAGAAGGCAATTAGAAAGAAACCCAGCTCCCTCCAAGCCTGTCTGTCTTGTAAATGTGACCTAGAAGTTGTCCCCTGATACAGCAAACACACAACAGCATTCCTCTCTGCCCAAAATACTATCCCAGAGCCTGGGAGGGCTAAAGTCCTACCCATAGCTAAACTCAGAAAACGTTTCTCAGCAGGAAGTGTGTTTTTCGTTTGGGAACTCCACTCCATGAATCTCCTTTTGACTAAAATAATTTGGAGAAGAAAATATAAGCCATCAGAGCGACGTTAAAGACAATGAGCTGTGTAAATAATGAGACAAGAAAATGTCCTTGAAGAGGCTCTCATCTGCTTGTACCTTACTGTAGCTTTAGCAGGAGTCATTGTGGTTTTAATTAACACCTTTCTGAGTGTAAAATCACCACGTTGTTCTCAAAGACTGAGTGATACCCATCTGAGAGTCTCCAGATTGTTGTGTCATCAGAGCTTTGTGTAATCCAGGGTTTCTTCCATTTGCTTGGACAGCAGGCTGTTAATATTGCACCGCTTGAAGCAGTGTGCCTTGTGGCAGCCCTTATCACACTGGTGCTTCCCATATATGCCTTGAGGATCAAGCACCCCAGGAGATGACCATACTTGCAAACAGCATCCAGTTGCTTTGCTGGATCGGTGCCTCTTCTCCTAAAATGTCAGCAGCACAGGAGGGGCTTTGTCCTCTGGATGCCCTAGCAGAATTTTAATGTCAGAAGAGAGCATAAGGTTTGCAACTTACAGGAGGAATTTGAGTCTTTTTTGGAAACCAAGGGTGGGCAGTAAGATACAGGTGCTGGTGGATCCTCAGTTGAACTCTAAGGGTTTTTCCTTTCAACAAATCCTCTTCTTATCTGCCATTTTCTTGCTTGGTCTGTAAAGGGATTAGACACTTTGATGTTGGCCCCGCTGTCACCTGGGAGCTGGCTTACCCCTTATCCCTTTTGGTCCATGCTGTGGCTTTGCTGCAGAACACATCCCTTGACTCCCTGCCCTGCTCTGTGGTGTGGTAGGAAGGGCATTCAGCCACAGGATGGTCCTTTCTGCCCATGCACAGGGTTTTAAACAGAATTAACACCTCCAGTCCCCCAGATCCAGGCTGGATCTATCTCTGGACAGAAACAGGGCAAGTGGTTTTCAGACCTTTCAGGAATCAGCTCTTCACCTCTGTTTCCATAGGAAACAAGTTCAGACTGTGCCTTCTTATTCTGCTAGCAAGTCTAAATTGTTTTAAGTCAAACACCTTGTCTTTTTAAGGGCAATGTGTGTTTTCTCATTCATTTTCAGTAGGTGCAGGATTTCACAAGTTGATTTTATCTTGGGGTAGACTGAGTCATCTGTCCAAGATAATCTTAGAGATTATAACTTCTGAAGGGTGAAGAACTGATATAAACAGGGTGTCTCGGAAGCCAGATGTCAAATTAATCCAGATGCAATAACCTTAACTCTGACCCTTTCCTATTTACCACAGTTCTCTAGATTTTAAGAAACATGGTATAAGATGTTGTATTTGGTATGGATGATTGCCAGTCCAAGTGTGCTGTGTTATTTTTATTGCATTCTTAGCATAATAATAGATTCTGTTCAAAAGTAGTGATGTATGAACATAAAGATATCTTATTTGCCTACTAATGTTAGACAGAAAAAGTAATTTTTTGTGCAACATCTGTAATATTATCTCTTGACTTTTATTTTCTCCATTTAGATGTATGCACAGTAAACCTTGAAAAGCACTATTTATGGAGTTTGGTGCAATACTGTCATCATTACTGTAGAACCACAATTGTTCTGTGCATCGAAACTAGTTCTAAGTTTCTTCTTTTTTACTGACCCTCTAGGATTTTTAAAAAGAAGTGCTGTGGTGTCTTTCAAGGGTCACAGATAAAGCTTGATACAAGTGAGGGGAAAGGGGTCATTTCCATGCTTGTGAGTTATATTTTTGAATTAATGGGCATCATGTGCATGATCCTTATCAACAGGAGATAACACTGTCCTGTGAGGCAGTAGACTTGTTCTGACTGGGGAGAGTAGAAAAGCAAGCTGTAATAATACACACATTTGTATGAGTAAATAAACCAGGCTGGGGATGATCTTCTGGCTTCAGGACCAAATGATGCAGCATGGCTCACAGACATGGATGCAACCTCTCTTCCCTGTCCTTGTAAGAGGGAACACTGGTCATTGTGCCTCTTGAGAAGAGTCCCTAGCTTAGGCTATACCTAGATCATGGCAAAGAACACATGGACCATTAAACAGTGTGAATGATCACCACATATGTTTTTAATATCAGCTTGTGCTCTAGCTTTTTTTCTTTACTATTAGATATCAGATTGGTATTACAGAAGAATTTTTCAGTTTTTCATGGTCTGCTTTCCTGTGTTGGAGGTCTGGCATAATTTACCCCCAGTATGCTTGGTCTTTTAATTGCTAATCCACAGGTCATCTACAAAAGCTCTACCTACCCCAAGTGAAGGCACCAACATGTTATCCACTCTCCTGTGCAAAACAGGTGCTGCCCAGTCACTAGAAAATCAATGTTTATGTGGAAGCAGATAGGAAAATTATTGTTACTGTAATGCTGGCAATAAAAGACAGAAGAAGGAAGTCTATTCTAGCAATGATGTAAGTAAATCACTATGGCTTGTTTTGATATCACTGACATTTTTCATAAAGACTTTCTCCTATGAGCCAAAGAGATGTGTCAGAAGAGAGTGAAGTGTGTACAAATGAAGCATAAATCTACACTCCAGAGGAATGCCAGAGGTGCCTATAATTTTGGTGTTGGGGTGGGGACGGCAGTTCTGATGCAAAACCTGGAGGAGTGAATCCCAGGTTGACATGGTCTTTTAGCTCAAAAAATGATTGCAGTGATGCAATCATGGAATAACATCAGTGTGCACCCTTGAAAAATCGTGACGCATGTGGAAAAGAGAGGAGAATATTCTGATATAGCAGCATGCCTGCCTTCAGCTATGTTTCTAAAAATACAGCTTACAGGTCTGTTTTGGGAGAATAACAATAATTAAAAAAAAAAGCTTCATGTTTTAAAGTATTCTGTGAAACTGTTACTGATGTAGTCAAAGGTAATGAAGCCATAAGGTATCATGTCAATGGGAATCATGTCCTTGTATTCATATCCACATTAGTTTAAAATATGTTTGACCAGTTTCTCAGAGATTTTTTTTTCCCAATTTTTTACTTATACACCTAAATAACTTTTAAAATTACTTAAATATCTTTATGAACCTGTCTCTTAATTTGATACCTTTGAGCAGTAATTTTCAGCCTGTTTGTCCATATATTTTTCTGAAGCAGATATCTGAAGGTAACCCAGAAAACAAAGTCCCAGGATGCCAACCTTAGCTGCAAATATCAGCTGCTTCCTCTTGGAAAATATTTAGTGGCTTGTTAACTAGAAAACATTAAACTGCCCCCAGGCAATGTGAAAGGTGAGCACTGCTCTCCATACCCTCCTGTTAACCCTAAGAGCAGTGGGGAATCACACCCTGAAGGCTGCAAAACCCAAATTAACTTTTGCTTATTCTACAGAAGATACTTTGGAGTTCTGTTTCCTTCAGTGCAAATCCAGGCACAAATTCCCCAGGCAGTGAGGCTGCTGTCACATCTCTTGGGAGACTTTGCTGGGGTCTGGAAGAGCCTTAGTCCTTCTGGTGAGTCAGAGCTTGCTCCACCAAACACATCTGGGGGCAGTTACAGTCACCTACCTTTGCAGTCCTCTTGCAGGGAAGAGCATCTCCCATGGAAATGTGTCCATTCTGGGCTTATGACACAGAGTAGTGAGCAATGGTAGTGTTAAGTCAGTCATCAGGATGTTCTCTGTCCTTTCCTGAGTTGCAGGACTGACTATTGTTAGCAGCGTGGTAAGTTCTCCATGCTAGTGCTGGTTTCCTAACTCATGCCCTTTGGACATGGTTTGATTTTCTTTTAAGGGATTAACCACCATGCTGAGACCACTGCGTGAATACTGACAGGTTGCTGGTTTCTTTTAAATAGGAGATATGAACCTTTTTTTTTTTTTTTTTTTTCTTGTCATCATGATCTGCAGCCTGCAGAATGGAAGCTATTGGGGTAATTGGGAGCAGATACCAACTTCTCAGCATGTCCCAATGGGCACCAGCTCTAACAAAGAGAAGCACAAGAGAATGACTCAGGGCTAGAACCTTGCTTTTCTCTGACTCATTTTGTTCTTTCTCATGTTATTATCCTCTCCTTGCCTTTAAACCAACCCTGTCCTGGCACACAATGGGCAATTTCTTGTTGATTCACCTTCTTATAGAGAATCTACAGCAAAGAGTGTCAAAGGAGGGCTTTAACGTTACTCTTTTAACCACTTTTCCACATCAGTGTCTAGTATCATGGTGCAAAGGAGACCCAGTGGACACAAATCTGTAAAATATGCCCTTCAAAAAGCCTGGAATTATGTAAATAACAGGTGAAGAATCATTCACATGGGAGGCTACAAGAATTCAGAAACGTTTTTCATTTCTAAAGGCAACTTTCTTAAAGCCCCCTCAAAGGTAGTTAAACCTGGAAGAAAGAAAAGCCAATTTTTTTGTCTGCTGAGCCTTGATTTTTTTTTTTTCCTTTTATTAAAAAGTGAAAATAATTTTTGCGAAGATGTGCAAGGAGAGGGCAGGGCCTTGGCCTGAAGCGAACACACTGTAAGAAACTACTGTATACGGCATGAGAAATTGCTGAACATAAATTAAGAAAGTGTGAAGCTGGCAAAAGGTACAGATACCACAATGAGGAATGGACAGATTCCACAGATGTTTGAGGAGGAGTTATGCAAGAAATGGCCAAACTTCACAGTTAATTAAAAAGAGCATTGGGGACCTTATGGGCAGTGGAATTTTGCAAGGCTGACAGTGCTGCTATAACTGCTTCAGAAATGCCAGTTTCTGGGATGGATATAGAACTGGGACCAAGAGGGAAAAAAAGTAGTTGGGAAAGTTATTTACTTGGGAAAAAAACAAGGGCAGAGAAAGGAGGTGTTCAAAGAGAGAGAGGAAGCAGCAGAACAAGGAAATTGAGAGAAAGAGGAATAGCAAGAACTGGTCAAGTGCAAACAAACTGCTGGTCAGTGCAATTGTCCAGCAGCCCCACTTCTCACCACTACAATCTGATCTTCTTATTAAATTCCTTTCTTGAGGCTGCACGTGTGCCCTGTTGTGTGTGAAGGGGAGTGATTCACTAGGAAGCCTCAAGCTGTACTAACCAGTGAGTTGGATGAGAGGTCTGGGTGCCAGGAACTGGAGAAAGGACACGAGGATGGGAATTCCCTGGGAAGACCACAGAGACCATGGTGGGTGGGTGTCTTTGTCTGAACTGGGTGCCCTAGATCCCTGTGTAATCCACTGGTAGACAATCTGTGGAGTCAGTGGAGCACAGAGATGATTATTCTGGGACCTGCAATGATCATCTAGTCCAACTGCCTTGACCCGGGCTGACCAAAAGTTAAAGCACATTCTTAAGGGCATTGCCCAGGTGCCTCTTAAAAAATGACAGTCTTGAGGCATCATCTACCTCTCTAGGAAGCTTGTTCTAGTGTTCCTAATTTCCAGTCTAAACCTTCTCTGATGCAGCTTTGAACCATTGCATCCTGATCCCTCAGAGAGAATCACTGTTTTGCCACCTCCTTTTCCATTCTGCATACAACATTTGCTGCAGTGGAGACATCTCTTTCTTGTACCAGATCCCACATAGTCCACCTAGTGTAAAGCACTGTCACGTGGACTTACCAGCTCCATTTTCTGGTGCAACCAGACCACACAGAAGCACAAACTTTCAGCCACATTCCATCCTTGACTTGGTGTCCATCTAGGCATGGCCAGAAATAGGTTTTTGGAAAATCTTCCATCAGCATCAGCTCTCCTTGATAACTACAGGCTGATGCAAGATCTGAGTATGCTGGTATATATCCTGTTGAAAATATCCAGTTTTAGGAAATGGAGGTGGATTGCTTATGCAATTCTTGAATCGCTGTGGAATACAGTACTGCCTACACAGTTAAAAGGTTCTCATTTTCAAGCAGGAACTTGGCTCCCTTTTACCCACGAATTTGCATGATAATGCAAATTTTATTTTATTATTTAAACAGTTATTTTCTCAAGGTTTCATTTACTTAGATAAACTTCAGGCAATTAGAAAAGAATGGTTAATTAGCCAAACTAATTACACTAGAGATCTCTAGTTTCAGTGCAGAGCTAGAGGGCTCATTAAAGAAAAAGACTTATGGAAGGAGCCAACACCAGAAAAAAACAAACCAAACCAGATCAAACCAAACCAACCAAAAAAAAACCAAACCCACAAAAAATGAGGAAGAGTGTTAACCCTTAAAGAGCTTTTACTTTTCCATCCAAAGTTGGAAACAGACCCACTTTCTGAAGAAAGCATTAACACAGGGGATGTCTAAGTCCACGCTGGAATATTTTTTACAAGGGCTGCTTAATGGACAGGTTTTCCATGGAAAATAAAACAGCACTGTTTCAATAGTTTAAATTTTCCCATGGAAAAGGAGGGATGAGAGTGCATCAGTTTCTTGTAGAGGTCCAGAGAGGACCACACATACCATATCAACATAAAGGAAAAAGTCTTTTCCTTTCTCTGTGAGATTTAGGGAGGCAAGCAGGTCATTCCTAGTCATCCAGGCATGATGTCTCCATTGTTCAACCCAATATATGATGACACATAACTCAGTTGTTCCAGGTTGTTCCTGGCTCTCTCCTTTGATGCCTTGGTCACTCCAACCATTGTCACACCATGGAATCACCAGAGCATTTGCTGTCTGCATCACACCCTTTTGCTGACACACAACCCCAGCTCAATGTTAACAGTTTTGCATGGCATTGTGCAGCAGGCATATATATTTCTTTAAAAATTGTACTGTGCTTTGTACTGAAGTGCCAAGGGAATGGCATATTGATTTACACAAAGCCCAGTAATTCACAAAGAAAAATAAACAGACTGAACCTTTGCCTTGTGCTTATGATTGTTACGCTGGTGTTTTCTTTTCTCTTAGATGTATTAAGCCTTCTTTTGAAAAACAGAAAAGGTAAGAAAGGGGGAAAAGTGTTCCAGAGATTAATAACATGCTTTGTTGTGCTGCTGTTGCATCCTTTTCTCTCGTCTACTTACAAAAAAAAAAAGGTGACACACAATGAAAGGGCTGGCCCTTATATAACACCTTATACCTTGGAAAATACTCCACTAGCTATGTGCAAAGCTAAAATAAGCCTAATTCTTAATTCTGCCCTTCTGAAAGGGACACACATCTCACTGACGTAAGTACCAGCTGTGTAGAATTTTGTCCTGTCTCTGGGGGCCCTGTAAAATTGGATCCAGCTCTGGGGAGGTGGGTGGGAGCTGCTTGGATGAGTGCAGCAACAAAGCCTGAGTGCTAAAGAGGGTGTAAAAATGTTCAAAGGAGGCAAAATTGTAGAAGGGAAATTGGGGCTTTGCAGAATTACTGGAACTGTGCCAGTCAGGGCTGAATATGGTGGTAAATTTGAGGCTTTTTCTACTTTATATTACTGGGGGAGAAGCAGTATTGGCCATCTCAGTTATGTTAATTGAAGTGTGAGTTACTAACACCCTACCCATATAGATCACCCCATGGTGCCTTCTTTTAGAAATGGTCCTGGTCATTTCTTCACCTTATTAGATGTAAAATATAAATATTGATCTGGGAGTTAAAACAACCAGCACCTGGGCACTGCCCCATGCAGTTGAATGTGCTTCCATGATGGATGGGACAAAATATTATTGATGAGGTTATTTTAAAGAATAACATGTATCTACCGAGCACAAACACACAGTTTGTGAAGCAATGGTGATGAACCAGAAAGCAATTGAAGTGCAAGATGCCTGAAACCACCAGGCATTTTACTCTGAGTGATACTCATGCACTTTTCAAATGCTAATGATTCAAACTTCAAAATGAGATGTACAAGTAATGTTACATTATACTAGCAGTAGGGAAACTGAGGCAAGGAGCCAAATGGCTTATTTGGCACTTGAATCCTCTATTTAGAAGGGGGGGGGGAAATCAATGGATATGACTATGAATAAAATACATCTTGTTTTACATGAAGTAGGGAATGTGTTTTACAATCTTGCAGATTAGAAAAACTCCAAACCTCAAAAACTTATAAAGTAATAGAGAGATATTACAATCTTGTCAACTTGCTAGATCTACCTTGTCTCACTGCTTAATGCATGGTCAGCTCCTGTTAGATAACAATTTTCTTTAAAATAAACCACAAGTATTAAGTCCTCTATTTCCTTTCTTTCAGTTCTGAACTACAATTTAACTCATTGTAAAATTTTCAGACTTGAATAAATGATTTCCAGGGATAGAGAATCAATGGGCACTGTAAGTAAACTCTTTAACTTTTTATTCTTTGACATTTTGCTTTTATAAAAATAAAATAGACAAGCTCTATCTTGATTTGACTTTCAGATGTTTGTTATATCTTTATTTGTAAAACTGAGGATCCCATTACCTTCCCAGTACCTCTCATCCTTCCTGTGAAATCAGTGTTGGAGAAGGTGGGCGCTTGGCCTCATAGGGAACAGACTGGGAATGGAGACATGAATTGATTTTTGGGGGAAGCACAAGTGTACAGGTATGGGGCAAATACCCACTATACTTTTTCTGATCCCCTCTGACACATACTGCAAACTCAATACAAATAGGATTAATTTTTCCTCTTAAGGTTGTATGTAAAATGAACTGTGAAACAACACTGAACAGATATAATCCCACTTCACAGAATCACAGAATGGTAGGGGTTGAAAGCGACCTTCAGAGATCACCTCGTCCAACCACCCTGCCAAAGAAGAGTCATTCAGAGCACGGTGCCCAGGATGTCATTGTCCAGGTGGGTTTGGAATCTCTCTAGAGAAGGAGACTCCACAACCCCTCTGGGAAGCCCAGTCCAGACCTCCGTCACCCTCACATGAAAAATTTTTCTCTTCATGTTCAAATGGAACTTCCTGTGTTCTAGTTTGAGCTCATTGCCTCTTGTCCTGGTACTGAGCACCACTGAAAAGAGCCTGGCCCTATCCCCTTGCCCTCTATCCTTTAGCTATTGATCAGCATTGATCAGAACCCTTCTCAGTCTTCTCCAGGCTAAACAGCCCCAGGGCTCTCAGCCTTTCCTCAGCACAGAGATGTTCCAGTCCCTTCAGCATCTTCAGAGCCTCTGCTGGTAGTTGCCTCCTGTAGTTCCTTCTCTCTCTTGATATGGGGAGACCAGAACTGGACACAATACTCCAGAGATGTCCTCACTAGGTCAGAAGAGATGGGGAGGACTACCTCCCTCTACCTGCTGGCCATACTCTTCTTAATTCACCCAAAGTGCATTTCAGCCTATTTTTAAGTAGTGCTGAGCTAGCATATAAATGAGTCACCAAAAATCAACAGGAAATTACAGCCTGGAATATGAATCATTTCTTGATTCCATAAATGTATGCCAGGGATAAGTGAGAAGTTTTGGAGAGGAGTGTGGATCTGACTGAATGATGTCAGAGAATGAAGCAGATAGAGAAGTTAAGGCCATCTTTTTTTTTTTATTTTGGATGCACACAGCCTGGTTACAAATCATATTACAACATACATAAAAGGTATTTTGCATGCTTTGCCCTAGAAAAATGGAGAAACCAGTGGAGATGGGTAATGTGACAATGGTACTGCCTCTGACCAGGCAAAAAAAATCACTTCTCCCTTGACTGAGGAGACTGAGTATCCATCTATGTGTAATAAAGTCTTTATTTCATAATTCAGGATCATTGGTACCTCATGTCAAGACTGGTGCAACACTCTTTAACACACCAACTTGCCTATGAGATAGAAAATGTACTGTATTTTCAAAGGAATAAAACAAGATGAAAAACTTCCCCCCCACCCCCCAAATTGATGATTCTTCACAAGTAATAGAAAAATTACACCAAAAAAAATAATTGCAGTCAATTTGGGAAAAATCTATTCATTTTGCTACCTATTTCTTTTCAAGGGAAAAAGAATATCTTTTTTTTTTTTCTGTGTAAATAAACTGTCATTTTGATGTGAAAAAGTTTAGAAGACATTAAAAAGATTACCTCTAATATTAAACACAGGTTTAATCTACTTATCACCAAAGGTGGCTATTACCCCTTTTCATCCTGGCAGAAGGGTCAAGATGGGATCAGGCCCTTGGGAGACTTAGCCACATTTTTTGGTCTGTTTTGTATTTGTTTGCTTTTGTTGCTGCACCACAGATTTTCTTGCATCTGGACTCAGCATCTACTGTTCCTATTTGTCTGGAAGTAGGAGAATAAAGTCCAGTTCCCTAACACCTGGAGAAATACAATGAAGTATGAACTGGTGACAGGAAGGCAGGTAGGAGGGAGAAGTTTGCATGAATTATATTATCTTTTCCAACAGAAATGTACCCAGGAAATGGATTTCATAAGTGTATTTATGGAAATGTGACTTTTTTTCTTATTGTGCTGGATTTTTTTTTCCTTTGCAAAATTGAACAAGGCTACCTCTGAAGGCAAATGAACAAATAATAGGGCAGAATGTTGGTTAAGTGTCCATTGATCTGACAACAAGGACAACAATTATCACTCTGGCTAGACAAAGATTTCTGATTGTACAGGTTTGGGCTCCCAATTCAGAGCGTGTTGTTTCCCTTTCCTAGAATGAATGACAATAGAACAACAAAAAAACCCCAACTCCATAGCAAAGAAGTTGGATGCAGTGTACTGTGTCCAAGGTAATGAAGCCAGATCTGGGCAAATGAACTCAACTACATTGAGAAGGATATTAATTTTAGCATGAGATGGCTGGCTAACTCTCAATTCACCAACTCTATCAATGCTGCCTTAAGTATTTTTACATTGTATTTCATCATGGTGATCTGCTATGCTTGAAAACCCCTGTCAACAAGCAAACCACTGGAAAATGGAACAACTCAACAGGCTGAAAATCATGCTTCAACATGACTAACAGACCATCTGTAAGAAACAAGCAAATTAATTTCCCAAGAAACATGATCAGATAAGAAGTTACTATTTATATTTCATCAGAGTTCCAGCTAAGAATTAATAATAATTCTTAATTATTTACCAATAATAGCCAAGTTATTACAGAGGAGATATGGTTTACGGCAAGACTTCAGAACTTTGGAATAACCTATCCTGGCACAATAAAGCATTTCAGGAGTCTAGTGTGGGTGTGCTTTTACTTCTCAGTATGTCATAGTATTAATTGTTCCCTTCATATTACTGGTGTCCCAAAGGAAGACTATTAACTAAAATCACCTCTTTTATCTTAATTAAGACATCCCAAGAAAAATAATTAATTTAAATGCCTAAAGGGAAAAAAAAAGACACAAACAAAAAACAAACATAAAAACACACACACACACAAACCAACCACACACACACACAAAAATGCAAAAAAACCCTCCAAAACCAAACCAAACAAAAAAAACCCAACAAACCAACCAAACAAAACCAACCAAACAAAAAAACCCACAACAAACCCAATATTGACAAAGCTTTTAAGATTGTTGTTCTACATCAGCAATACAGTCTGGCTTGTGCCAGACAGCAATGACACAGTGAAGATGTTTATGATTTAAAAATGCCATTGACTTAAATATCACAAGAAGAGCAGCTTCATTTTAACTCGATCCAACTTAGAAGAGTTAAAGGGTGAATAAATTTGTCCTTTCCAGAGGGGACTGAAGCTCATAGTGGAGAACAAGAAGTACCTTAGGATTCAGAGAAATTTTTCTCCCTCTCTCTCTCTTTTTATTTATTTGGGGAAGAATATTCAGACATTTTAAAGATGAAAGTATGAATGAAGTGGATTAGTGGAGGGGTTCATGGGCCTAAGTTATATGACAATGGGTCAAGAAAGTTATTTTAGCAAAAAAATTCCTGATTAAAAGAATGGAGAGATCAGGATTTGAAGACCTGAATTCTACCTTTTGTAAATGCATCCATTTTGATTCCGCATTGAAATAACTTTTGTCATTTGTATGTTCATGCTAACTTCAAACAATTGCATCCTGTAAATTTCATATATTGATGTGTAGAGAAAGGGCATTTGCAGGGAGCAACAACAGTTCTCCTCATTAAAAATTCAGAGCGAGATTATGTTAGAAATCAAGGTGTCAAAGTTTCAGTATCCAATACCAGTGTCTATGTTTGGATTTTATGTCTGAGATTCCATTATTTATCACAGAAGCACAGAATACTAGAATTGTTCTGTTTGGAAGACACCTTTAAGATCAAGTTCAACTGTTAACCCAGCACTGCTGGGTCACCCCTAAACCATGTCTTTCAGCACCACATCTCCATGGCTTTGAAACCCCTCCAGGGATGGGGACTCCACCACTGCCCTGGGTAGCCTGGGACAGGCCTTGACAACCCTTTTAGTGAAGAAGTTTTTCCTCATGTGCAACCTAAACCTCCTGTCACGGTTTAGGGTCAGGGCGGCCCCTTAGACCAATAACAGACTCTCTCTCTTAAACCCCCTCCCTCCCCAAAGGGGAAGAGAAAGGGAATAAGAGAGACTTAGTGATTAGAAAAGGAAACTAGAACAGCTTTAATGAGAATAATAATAAGAATATGTACAAATATATACAAAACCAGTATCAAACCCAACCACCCCTGATGGTAATTACATCACTGTCACCACTGATGCTGTGGAGCAAGCACTGGGGGAGTCCCAGACTGGGTCCCACAGCAGACGGGAGCTGTGTTCAGGGTCTGGATTCTGGTACCAGATTCAGGGACACACTGATTAGGATTGGAGACAGAACAGACAGAGTCTTTCTTGGATGCTCCGAGGAAGGAACCAAAAAAGGATCTGAGACAAGCCAAGCAAAGCTGGCAAAGCAGTCCAAGAGGGGAGAAGAGCCCAGGAGCCCCCAGAGAGAGGTCGAGCGAGCGAGCAAGCAAGCAAGCAAGCTAGCAAGCAAACAAAACTAGCAAGCAAACAAAACCCAAACTAGCAAGCTAACAAAAACCTATAGACCTTCCAGATCCCTCTGTTTTATACTGAATATGCTGTCTATGGGATGGAATACCTCATTGGTCAGTTTGGGGTCACTTGCCCTGTCCACTTCTCCCTGCAGGTGAGGCCTTTCACTTTCCTGCACCCCCAGTGTGGTACACAAGGTCCAGCAGTGGCCTTGGTCTGCACACCAACCCTTGGTAGTAACTCTACCCATGGGGTGTTATCACTGCTGGCAGCAGACACTGCCTGTGCAAACAGGCTACTGGCTTCAGAAAGTGCAGTTAGTTAGAAGAACTGAACTGAAAAGTAAAATCACTGAACAGAATTAGTTCTGTTCTCACTCAAACCAGGACACCTCCCCTGGCACAACTTGAGGCCATTTCATCTTGTCCAGTCTCTTGTTCTTTGGGAGAAGAGACTAATCCAACCTGGCTACAACCTCTTTTCATGTAGTTCTAGAGAGCATGAAGGTCTCCCCTGAACCTCCTTTTCTCCAGCCTAAACAAGCCTCAGCTGCTCCTCACCAGACATGCGCTCTAGACTCTTCACCAGCTTTGTCAGCCTTCTCTGGACACACTCCAGCCCCTCAATGTCCTTCTGGGAGTGAGGGTCCAAAACCAAACCCAGGATTTGAGGTGCAGTCTCACCAGTGCCAAGTATAGAAGGACTATTCTTAGTCCTGCTGTCCACACTGTTTCTGATACCATCCAGGGTGCTGGTGGCCTTCCTGGTCACCTGGGTACACACTGGCTCATATTCAGCCACCTGTCAACTGACACCCCCAGGACCTTTTCTGCCAGGCAGCTTTCCACCCACTAATCATGGCTAGATCACAAGATAGTGAACCTCTAACAGATATGTGCAGTGCAACTCAGAGAGGGATTAATTCAACGAGAACTCCAACTTGGCTGCCCACATACAGGTATCTAGTGCCATTTGAGGTACAGTTGGGTATCAAGCCATTTGTCTCTGATTAGCAGTATCTCCTGTGGGATACATTGTCCTTCTGAAGTGGGAATTGGGGGCTAAAATTACAGTAATTTCTTAGGTTTAGGCAACATTATTGGACAGCAGATGTTTAGGTTTAGCTGAGTTACTCCTTAAACACCACTGAGTTCACCCATCAGTGACAGTAATGAGTTTGGTTACTTAGTGATCATGGACACATCAATGCATCTTAATCTGCAGCCCCCCTCAAGTCTCTGTTGCAATTTCCAGCAATGGATATTCACTATTTTCATAGGTTACTTACACTTCCGAATCTAGATACCACAATTAGTAATATATAAATGGTTAACAGCTGAGAAATCACACACAAGGGCATATTCTGCAATTCTACTTTTACCACCTTTGCAGATATTTTATTAAAGTTACAGAGTACACCTAGTGATGTTCTGCCTGTCTGTGACCCTGAAATGCTGGTTTGCATTGTTCATTATAATAATTAAAAAATAATATTACTATTATTGTAGGTTTTTTTTCTTGTGATATAGCCTACATAGGCTGGCTGCTTCTGTCAGTTTTTTTTTGTTTGACTATTATTTTTGGTGAAGTGGAATTATTAAACAGAATTGAGGTTTTCCCTGGTACATGAGGGTATCAGTTTAGTTGAAAATTGTGGTAGGAGCAGATTAGTAAGGTCAACAGCCTCTAGACCATAAATTGCCTGCTCCTAACAGAAGTTCTGAAAGAGATCAAGTGAACCATGCAGTACAATTGCCTATTTTTCTCTGTTAACTGTAAAGAGAGACAAGAAATGAGACAATGGGCATCTAAAGTGATAGGAACCTCAAAATCTTCCTCCAGTTTGGAGACCTCTTTTTTACCTATTTCAATTGTCAAAATGAATATAAGGTTTATGGTGAAGTGCTACACTCTTCACCCCAGGGAGTGTTCCCCTCTGCTTGGGCAGAGGTTGACACGTAATGGCAGAGCTTGCTCTGTGAACAGCTTCATACTAATTTCCACTGTTGGGAGTTAAGTCACTTACTCCTGTGTTTGATAGTGTCAATCAAGGAAGATAACAGGTCTGGAACGTGATAGATTTGTGTGAGGGGTGGACCTGAGTCTAATACTGAGTGTAGAGGATGCTCCTCTCAAACAGAATCCAGGGATTGTCTGGGTAGCTGCAGTTGCCTGCTGTGCTGGGGAAGTTGTCATCTCACAAATGCTGTCTTGTAGATACATACATTAGCATTGTGCACGAGTTTTCTCTCATTTTATATCAAACATTCAAAAGATTGGTGTCTAAGACTTAGGATGCATCAATAGACAGTGAAGACAGATAAGCATTTCATAAGGTAGGTGTCACATAACTTTTGAAACAGATGAAATTAAGCAAACAGTCTCTGCTTAAAGACATTGGATGTCCTGTAATTACACGATGGTTTCACTTTTTAGCTTTTGCCAATCTGAATCCCAGCTGTCTGCTGGGTTAAGCAATTTCAGTGTTGGGATCTGATCTTATTCTAGGTGCAAAATTGGACTGTGTATCTAGCTGTTGTAGAAGCTCCATGAATGCAAAATGTCCTCCCACTCTGGTTGCTGTACAGGATATGCACAAAGTCTCTTTCTGCCTGAGAGAATTTTAGAAATTAAAAGTACAGAATATCCAGTGATGGAAAAGTAAATGGAAGCTGCATTGCATGCCACAGTGATGCAATTACTGGAAGAACTGCAGTGTCCATTGTGTTGCAATCAACTCACTACACTTTCATTCAGAAACACCTCTTTTAAACAACCAGGATTCAACTAGAAGACTACTGCTGCTGGGTCTCCTGCCTTTTTTCCTAGCTGAAAAAATTAAAGTTAAAACTTAAAAGCCTGATGGTTAGCCAGAACCAACCCATGCTTTCCTTGTGGTGACACCTGCTGCTCAGCTGGGTAGGAAAGAAGTGATAAAAATTGCTGAATGTTGATTAATCTCTGCTGATCAGCTCTATAGATTGCTCATGATACGGTATTTAAGATCTCAGAGAATAAAAAGCAGGTATAGTTTGAGAAAATACAATCTCCCAGAACAAATATATGACTATTTCATTTTAAGTATGCTTTAGCATTCCAACTGCCTGGTCCCATAAGCTTCAGAGAAGTTATAGCTACTTGGGATTCTATATCAATACTCACAGACTTAATAAAACTGTCTTGGGGACTAATGAATTATTTAAAGACTGCATAAAGAAAATGTAACCTATGCATTTAAAGTAGGAAAATCCACTTTAAAGTCATCATTCTGCCGTCTTTATCAATCTTACAAGTTTTTTCTTCATATATTGGTATTTTGTTTGTCTAAGCCGAATGAATTCAGAATGGGAAGTATTGTCATTTAATTTAGGCCAATACTTTGGTCTGCATAAATTTATATTGATATTATATATATTCTTTTTTCATTCTGTGTATGCATTTGCTCTATTAAACAATAAAATGCTTCATGCAAAATTGGAAAGGATGACATACAGAAACCACACACACAGGTGTAGCTTGCATGGGGGCATAGATGTTTTTTTTCCTGGAACTAACCTTGAGTACTGAAGATCTTTTTCATTTTGCATAATGTCAGGCTTGAATTTAGAGTGGTAAGAAATGACACTGTATGGATAGAAATCCAACTAGCTTGATAGCACCTTCAGAGGTCAGAAGCCTCTAGTGAATTGAACATGTAGGGCTTGAATGGGGAAGAAATAAAAAAAGGAGGGAAGGAAAAGCCTCTGAACAATGTGATGTCTGAACAGACATGAAATCTACTGAAAATCTGGACTCTGACGCATGCAGATACTGGACCTGTTCGGAGAAGCAGCTACCTGAACTGAGGAGAAAGTCCTGGAAATGAAGGGAAAAATAGAAAATTCCATATTGTGGTCTGAGATTAAATGATGGTATACAATCAAATGATAGCATTCCTTTGCTTTGTGCTTTACAAGCTGTTACGATTTGCAAAGGCTTTGCAGGATTAAACATCATCCCCTAACACTGTTCTTAGCTCACAAAGTAGCTAAAGATGATGACAAAGTCCCTGGAGCTAGAGATGTTTGTAATTCTTACATCCTCTTTGGATCCTCTTCACTGGCAGCAGAAATATCATAGAACCATTCTGGTTGCAAAAGACCTTTAAGATGATCAAGTCCAACCATTAACATTACACTGCCAATCCCACCACTAAACCATGTACCTAAACACCACACCTATATGTTTTTTAAATCCCTCCAGGTACTGTGACTCCACCACTTCCCTGGACAGCCTGTTTCAGAGTGTGACAACCCTTTCAGTTAAAATGTTTCCTAATGTCCAACTTAAACATCACTTGGTGCAACTTGAGGCCTTTTGTTCTTGTCCTATCACTTCTTGTTACTTGGAAGAAAAGACTGACGTCCACCTTCCTACAATCTCCTTTCATGAAGTTGTAGATTGTGATAAGGTCTCTCCTGAGCTTTCTTTTCTCCAGGCTAGACAACCCAAATTTTATATGTGTGTTTACACAATAGTGCACACATGTAGTAACTTATAACAGGCCAGTCCTTTCAGTGATCCATGGCAGTGCCATGATAAATGAAAAGACAGTGGGCTGGTTTAGTAGAGGGAAAGTGTCAGGTGGAGACAGATGATCTTTTCCTGACACAGATTCAAGTGTCAGGAAAAGATCAGTTACTAAAATATGATTCCCACTCCAAGCCATGTGAGTCTCACAAGTAAATAATCACATAACATTTTATTACAATCCTGGCACTAGGCATGCAAAAAGAGGCAAAACTGTGAGGCAAGTAAGATAGAAAGCTTAGAAAGTAGATGAGATTGGCTATTCTGAAGCAGGAAGGAGCAAGAACACAGGGCAAAAAGATGATGACACAAGCTGAAAAGATTCTTTGCTATAGACAGGTAAAGGATTTGAGAGAAAAAAAGAATTAGGGAGGAGAACCCAGAGGAATCCCAGACTTACCAATAGGCTGCCTGGTTTCTCCTTCAGATAAACAATGAATCAACCACAAGAGAGGGCTTTAGCACATGTTGCTGCTGAGCAGCCAAGAAGCTAGAAGTCTCAAGGCTTTGTATTTAAAATTAACTAGAAAATTGAAAATGGCCCCTCATTATTCCCTTCTTCTGAGATTTTGGTTTGAATCTTTCCTTTTCAGCCTGTCTCAGGTGAAGGTATTTACTTTAACAAAATCTTTCTTTATCTTCCTCTTTCCAGATTATGGTAAATGCAGGAAGATCTACTCAGTTGGCACCCTGAGTGAATACAGGTGCCTACCTGTGCAGAAGCTATGGCTTGCCTAAGATGACTTAAAAAAACTAGTAAGCAGGTGCTTTTTGCATTGCTTCATAACATTTTGAGATAGACGTGATGGAATTTGCTTCTGGAAATGCTCTGAGATGAGACAAAGGTAGGGCTGCTTGGAAAGTGCTAGCCAAGAAGCTAACTTAGTCCTGTAAGTAGCTGTAGGACACCTTTAGATGTCAATGAATTATAAGTTTATTCTGCACACTGATCATACTACTGGATTTCAGTGTAGGTTTCCAAGAACCAAGTCCCAAATAAACATTCTGTTGTCAGAATTCCCAGAAGATAACACTGGGCAGAGATGTTTCTCTTCATCAGATTCTCTAAGGCCTTCACTCTTCTACCACCCTATATACGAGGCCTCATCTTCTAACGTAAAACCCCTTGGCTTCCCACGTACTATGATGCCTTATCAAGGCACTTCCTATGCACATTCTGTAGAGCTAATGAAGTCAAAGCACATGGGGTATTGGTCCACGGAGGAAAACAAGGTGCCCTGGAGTATTTGCAAAGAGTGGATAAGAAGTGCTTTTATTTTGGAAAAATGCTCAGGGGGCATCACTTTAGTCATGCAGAATTGGTTCTAGATTGCAGAGGTGTCCCTTAGATGTCAAGATGGATGAAAAGGGAACAGGTTTCATGATCTTTTGCAGTCCTAGCTCTTCAAAGCTTTAGCAGACAGGTGTCCCTGGGACAAGAAGAATGCAAACTAGCTGCTGCTCTTTCCCTCAGCATTTCTCCTCTTCTCCTTACCCTAAAATTAGCTCTGCTGACAGGGATTTTATGTTTTAAGGTTTATTTTCCCCCATACACCCCACTCAACACATCAGCTTTCGTGGACTGTGCTGGACTCAACTGCTTCTAGATACAGAAAGCAACAACATGATGCTTCACATGGGCTCTTCAAAACCAGCTCATGAGTATAACTTCAACCTGTTGGTAAGGGCTGAGCTATGTTCTTCTGTGATTTATCTGCAGAGAAAGCCATTAGACAAGGAAGCCAAAAGTTTGTAGCTAATTAATGGGGGGAGAGGCAAACAAGCTTTAACATGGGTGAGGTGGGAAGGGAGCCTTTAGATTTCATACCCACATTGCCAAGCTGTTCTTACTTACATGAAAGAAAATAATGTTCATGTCCAAAGAGTTATTCTCAGTCATTCTGTTAAATATTATTTCTCTTTTCAGACCCAAAGAAGACATACCTGTATACCTCAAAGACTCACACACAGAGTAAGATCTTCAGTAGCTGTTCATTAGGCACACTCAGCTGAAACCACTGACATACCCCTGTGTGATTGTTTAACCTTTGCTAGCAGCTAAACACCATGCAGTTATTCACCCACCACTTTCCTCCCCCCTCCACACACCCTGCTGTGAGATGGGAAGGAAAAGTGGGGAGTTAAAAAAAAAAAAACAAAACAAAAACTCAGAGGTTGAAACAAGGACAGTTTAACACAAAAGAGAAAAAAAATACTAATTTTACTATTAACAAAATGACAGACAAAGGAAACAATAGAAGCCAGGAAAGCACTATCTGTGCCGAAGATACCAACTTTCCCTTCTCCAGCTGCACAAAAGCAAGCTCAAAATAGGCACCACAGTCATGGCCCAGCCCTCCCATAGTATAGGGGCATGACTCAGTATAGTATCAAATAGCCCATTGGCTGGTTCAGTTGTTTATCCCGGCTGTGGTCCCTTCCAGCTTCAGCCCCTCCCAACTGCTTGGGCCAGCAGCTGCTGGTGATAATTAACCTTAACCAGGACATTCTGTTAACAGCAGTCAGTACAGCTCTAGTGGAAAAACTGAGGTGGATTCATGAGAACTGTAAAGACCAACCCTTAATCAGTGGAAACCCTCTGATTAATCCAGATGTCCCATAGCTTTAATACTGTTGGGGACTGAAAGCCTATCTGGAAGGATCTAAGCTAAACCCATCAAAATTACTGAAAAGTGAGTGGAAATACTAAATCAGCTTCTGTTGTTTGGTGAAACTTTAGGAGTGCTCTGATTATTGATAAAACTTGCTATCAGTAGAGCATTTCAACACTTCACATGTTTGCATTGTCCCCTAAAAGCACTATATGACAATGTGGTACCAGCAGTATCTTTCTTCTGCTTCTTTGAGACCATCTTGTTTATGTCATTCAAATGATATTCATGTGGACATCCAGATGCCCACAGAAAAGCTCTAGTCTATAAGCCAGCTGTGCTGGGGACATGGAGAAATGCTGCTGTAACCAGACCCCCTCAATTGAAACAAAATGCAGGAAGTTTGGGGCAAGAATCACTTAGAGGAGCTCTGTGATATGCCCGGGCAACTTTGAGCTGTGAGTCCATGCCGAAGCAGGATTGGAGGGTCTGTCCAAATTCTTTGTTCCTGTGATGCAGGCTACCATGTCCCTCACGAACTGCTGTGGTCTGCTGAAAGGGGATGCTTGGGAAGTCCCCATGAGTCGACTCAAATATGAGGAGTATGGGGAATAGCAGGTTTTATGTTTCTTCATCAGGCAAAAGGTTTGTCTTTCCAGGCTTACCAGTGCTGGATTGGAAACAAATTGCACAGCAAGTAAGCGGCTTTCCCATTAACTCTGTGTGCATGAAATCTGCAAAAACGATTTTTGTAATAGCCCTGAGATAGCTTCTCTTTTGCTGACCAGAGCATCATTGTATGAGTACACAAGATGCAACTCCTTCAGGTGACGTCCTGCTCACCAGATAAAAATCCAAACTGGTGAAGCTGGGACACCTGGGACTGAATTATGAGCCCTGCTGTCATTTTAAATCCAGCCAGCTGATGGCTGTGTCGTGTAAGAAATAAGCTCTCAGTCTTATCAAAAGCAGTGGCACTGATTGAAACATCAGCCTCATCTCTGCTGGGGAAGCCAAGAGGGTGCCCATCCCTCAGGGAACTCAGAATCAAGCTCCAAAGACCATGGCTTGGCTCCAGCCAGGGCACAGGGTGAAACCTGGTGGCTGTTGAGAAAGAGGAAGGGTGAATAGGGGGCTGACAGGAGAATCTGGAAGATGAACAGTCCCCCAGGTAGAGAAGGGATGGAGACAGCAACTGTATTGGGAAGAGCAGTTGGGTTGAGTAACAAAAGGAGAGCTGCCAGTAATCCCTGGGCATATTTTGGGAATAAAAAAAAATTTAAAAAGGAATTGCTTACAGTTATCTTCTCCCTAGCCAGAAGACAACAATATATACCATGATCCCCTCCATTTGCCACAGCTGCTCCCCCACATCTGCTCAGGAAAGTTTTGATGAAATAATTTTTATTTCATCCTGTCATAACTCACAAAAAGGTGCCAGTTCAATTTTTATTCAACCAATTTCTTTTTGTTAGCCTGATTTTTAACTCTGGATTTTATTTCATGAAATATTTAAGCTTCACTTGCTCCTGGCCACCCTGTATTCCCTCTTAATTGTGAAATGGAAATCACTTTCAAATTGCAAAATTTCAGAGTCTGGAAAGCCTTTGATTCAACCAACCACAATTTAGTGCTAAGGACCTGTATAAATAGATGCCTGGTTTCTCCTAGGAGAAAATACCTCCAGGAGTTAACTCCTTCAACCAGCACTGATAGCATAGCTCTCTCTCCCCACACCACTTCTTCCTACAGACAGCCCACTATTTCTTAATGAAGATTTCCCAAATACTGTCCAGCTTGTTCCACAGCCAGACTGAGCTTCTCCAGAGCACATAGCCTAGCATATATATCATCAACACTCATTTCACTTGGATTTCCTCTCTCTATCTCACCAGCCTACACTGGGGCATCCTGCATGACACAGATCATGGGAAGTGATTAAAAGCCTAATTTCCATTACTCTCCCATGGAGCTGGGAACCTAAAATGGTTTTGACCTTGATTTTGTTTCTTCTGAAAACTTGTCTGGTTTTGGAAGTAAGCTTTTACATCTTGTGTTACAGCTCCTGGATCTCAATGGGTGAGATTCATCTTACCCAGTTGTAGGCATCCAGATGTCAGATGTATGGTCTAAATCATCGTCTATTTTTGGAGGCATGGGTACACTGGCACAGGTTGTCCAAGGAAGCTGTGGATGCTCCATCATTGGATGTGTTCAAGACCAAGTTGGATGGGGCTTTGAGCAACCTGGTCTAGTGGGAGGTGTTCCTGCCCATGGCAGGGGGGTTGGGACTAGATGATCCTTAGGGTCCATTCCAACCCAAATCATTCTAGGAGTTTGTGAGTCTATGATTTGTCCTTATTAATCAATGGCAAGAGATAATTATCTTTAGGAGGTGACTAACTCCCTAAGGCAAATACCTAACGCACTGGAGATGAATCAATGTCTGTAACAGAAAGGAGGAACTCATCTCCTGGAGATGTCAGTTTTCTTCCACTGGCTAAAAAATGGGCCAAGAAAATTAACTTAAATCAGGTTTAACTTTTAAAATTGTATGTTTAACTCCAATATATGCAAAAATAAGGAGGTAGCTGTATTCACCCAAGCTGTTGCTGCCTTTTAAGAGGCAGATCTAAATTTTCTACAGTATTCAGATAGGACTACATTTCTTCAAAGCCCTCTGATATCTTTAGTGCCTAAGGTGATAATTTCTCAATGCATCAGATGCAACACACTGTTGACCAAACAGCACTTCCCCGGCAGGAAGCCAGGGATTTTATCTATTACCAGCTCACTGCCCGCCTTACCCCTATCCACAGAGACTAGAAATGTCTCCTCTGGATAATAATTAAGATCTCTCTGTAAATTTTCTATCAGTTATTCTGGCACACTCCAGCAACCACCAAAACAGAAAGATAGCACTTGTCTCTATCTATATCCCTATATATCAACATATTATTGAATATGTATTCAGATACATTACTGAACATATATGCGTATTTATATAATGATCCTTAAATCAATGTTTCCTTATACTGCAAATTTCAATTTTGCAGTAAAAATGCAATGTGGTGGATGTGGGTCTCTTTCCATTCAAAAGCTCACTATATATCTCTCAATATCAATAATACCATCAATAAAATACATCTCTATAAAATACAGTCAGTACTTAGGACTAGATTAAATTAGAGAAATGCATTCAGCTACCTGTGAAAAGGAGCTAAAAGGAGTTAACTGTACATTTGGCTCCTTTTTTTCTTTTCTTATTGCTCTGGCAAAGAGATACACATTTCATTTCCCATTGATATATACACCAGCTAGCAATAATTGGTCTGTAATTTATTGTGAGCAGAATAAGAAAGACAAAAGAAAGATATTGCAGAGGGGAACTGCCCTTTGTGGAGAAGCCTGGTTAGCTAAGAAACCTCACATAGCTCTAATTATTCCCTTTTCCACCTCTAGGCCCTTTGAAAATATAGTAATATAAAAAACAAAGCCCTGCAGTGGGTCATGGGCCAAGTGAAATGACCTATCTTAACATTTCCAACTCTTACAACTGGAATCCTTTTGGGCTAAGGGAAACAAGGGAATTTAAGGAGCTGTATCACCTACAGCCACATAGCCTGGTGCCATCATACTCTGCACTGGACAGCTGGATAGTGATCTCTGCTAAGGAAGTCAAGAGAGTGTCAGACCCTCCATGAACTCAGAATCAAGCTCCAAAGAGAACCTGAGAGACTATGTTTTGGCTCCTTAAAGGGGCACAGGATGAAGGCTGGTGGCTGTTGGAAAAGAGTGGGGAAGAGGAGCTCCAACAGGAGCATTTGGGAGAAGGAACAAATCCCCCAGGTGGAGAGGAGATGCAGAGAGCATTTGCATCAGCACAGTCCACACCTGGAGCTATTTGTGCTCTGGACACAAGAAAGACACACTGTCAAGGGCAAGTCTATTTCATACACCTGAAAAGTTAATATCTAAGAAATATGAATAAACAACACTGTCTAATGGACCACAATATTGCTTTCCAGAGCAGAAGCAGGTGAGGTGAAGGTAAGTCCACAAGATAATCCTAGCATATGAGGACAGAGGGACTTTCTCCACACAAAACAGGTATTGGATTCAAGTTCCAGGGATGTTAACATACTGAAAACAGTGGAAAGAATCTGAATACAATGCTTCTATATCCCGGAAGACTGTCCCATGCTCTTCAGGGGTCCTTATTCACATCTGTGGTTAAATTCCTGTGTCAGCTTTGCCACCCTGTAAACCTTCACCCTCCAATACCATATTACACCAAGACCACGGATGGGATCTATCCAGGATTCAACAGCTGCTGTCTCTTATCGAGCCCTGTGTTTCCTTTCATGGCTCATTACAATAAGTTAGATTAGAACTATAGCTAATTACTATTGCCATAGTAATTTACAGTAGATGCTGTTACTGTTTGTACATTATGGAGATGGCATAATGACATGTTGTCTTTCCTAATTATATCAGCCAAATAATTCCCACTAAGCACTGTAATAGTATTTTAATTAATATTATTATCCCCATATCTGTCACAAAGCTTAAACTCTGGAGCTGGAACTCCTTTTGTTTCCTTTTGTACCTTCAGAAAAGTTGAGCTTGACAGAAATCTGCAGGCCTTGGGTCCTTTCATGATATTGAGACAAAGCAAGAGAGCTGGGTTTGATTCTCACCTTTGCCAAGGGCATAACCATGGGCAAGTGAATTTGTCTTTCACTGACTCTGTGGAAAGGGAGAGTATATTTAGATTTAGCTCAGCTTGTCTTCTGTGGATTTGATTTTAAAGAACTCCTAACTTAGAAAGTGAGGTTTTAGTGAATAGGAATTAGCCAGCAAATTCTCATTTGCGCTTCAGGCCTAGGTTCACCACCTCTTAGGTGCTTAAATTAACAATTATTTATTATTGATTAATTAAATTAGGATTCCGGTTACCCAGGCTATGTTTGCAGGTAAAGGGAAGCAGGAAAACATCTCTAGAGGTGACCTTGATCTTGAATTTGCTGTCTTTCCTTTACTTGAATAGGCTTTATATATATTCAATGACTCAAGTGTCTAAAGCTAAGTGGGACTCAAAGGAGCTCTCAGGGGTTTACAGACTGTGGTGCGGGACTCTTCCATGTGTGCATTTATAGCCCCAAGTATATGCAGATAGTGTGTTTGTTTCTGTGATGGGAACCCCACTGGTGTCCTAACCGAGCTGGTTGCTTTTCTAGACAGAAATTCTGTGATTGGACTGTCAAAACTGGTTGCTCTTTGGCTTATCAGTACAAGTTGAAAGTGACAGCACTGACATTGAAAGCAGAAGGGAACATGGAGCTGAACATGATACCACACTCAGTATAGTGAGAGCTGAGGCTGCTGTGACTCACATCATGGTAATGTATTCACAAAGCGATGGGGAACCACAAGCTACAGGAGTTTGGTTTTTCACAACTTCACAAGTGTCTGCTTCATAAAAAGGTGGCAATAGTTTTGTTATGCTGTGAGTGCTGCAAGATGTGCAGGGGACAGTTTGCATTCAGGGAAGTTGTACTCTGGGTATGAAGTACCCTGTGGTTCACTAAGGGAAGTCATAGAGCTAGCTGACTTCCTCTGATCTTCTCTGTGCAAGGCTCTAAAATGAAAGTGCCTTGTCCCCTATGTAAAATAAAACAATGCATACACTAAGAAAAGGAGGTAGAGCTGAAGCAAGGATGATGTGAGATAGTGGCTGATGGGTAGGGCAATGATAGGAACAAATCTGAGATAATTCAATAGCTTCATGCTTTGTTGACACAGATACTACCTTGTAGATCACTGCTAGGTTCAACACACAGTGGCTCGCAGACCAGGTCACCGAGCTGTGTGTGATGTAGATGACTGCAGAGCAGACAGAAGCCAGAAATGCATGAGGGATGGGCCTATGTTCAAGGAGCTAATGTCTAAGGAGGAGGTCACATCAAGCCTGATGCTTTATGGAGCTTCTTTGCATTCCTGTCAGCCTACCGAGAAGTGAAGAGGATGAGTCATCATGCTCTGGTCAGATACTAAACACATTGATGTTATTATCTGTGATACAGCAAAGGCACTCTTGGCTTACCTTGGAAAAAATGGGTTGGACATCAGCAGCTGTTTCTACCTCTGGCAAGACCAGAAACAGTGCAGGGTATGTATATATAATTAAGTTTACCCCGTAATTGTTTTTAAAGCTAGCTTGGATGTTGCAGCATGGTGCTGTACCCTTCTCATCAATTCATTCCCATGGGGGATATTTTCCAAGGGAGAAGATAGTAATTACGTCAAATTCCTGTAGATTATTCAAAAGTCTAAGTCCCTATGGGTGCCAGAACAACACTGAAGTTTTAGGCTAAAGCCCACAGAGTGATCACCTGCTCTTTAAAGTGGACAGGGCTGGGTAAAACATGTGTCAGATGGGAAACTGCATAGGATGATACGACCAGAGAGGAAATGCTTCAAATGGTTGGTAATTATATATCCAAGACATCTAGTAAGACATTAATTTGATACCTGTCCTTCCAGATTGGCTGATTATGTTTTTAGTGTTCTGTATGATGTCATTTTCACAATATCTGAATAGAAAACATTTCAAAAATTCTATAAAAGCATATTTCAGAAGTTTGTCCATCCTACATCAATATCAGAATAAAACGGAATTGGGCCTTTTGGTATGAGGGAACTAAAAACTGCCACTTCCATTTGAGTATTTCTAGGAATACTGGAAGGGTGTCGTGGTCACATTGCTAGGGTACACATCCCACATTAAAATAGGTTTCTAGCTACCCAGAAATCCATCTTCCCTGATGCTCCATCCCTGGAAACATTCAATATGAAAGTGGACAAGGCTCTGGTCCATTTTGGAACTGCTTAGAAGAAAACCAGGTAGTGGCAAGGCACCCTACAATCTTTTGAGGCAAAAGCTTGGGTTAATTGAAACATTTTAATTTAACTGAAGTAGAAATGTGCACCTCTGATTTTTACTTTTTCATTTCATTCTATATGATTTAAAATAATATACTGTCAGCGGGAGGTAAAAAAGAACAAAAGTAATTTGGAAATGAACAATGAAAATGTTATCTGCTGGAAAGGTCAGAGAGGAAGTTTCAGCTATAGTGGAAGATTTCTCTCTTTTTAAATTTTTTTTAAATTTCTGTTTCCCAAGAGATATTTAATCAAAACCCACAAAATGTTCCTTCATCAATGAATCAGCAGGCCATTTCTAACCAATCTATTTAACATGCTCCACTTTCACACATCAACACCTGCTTTATAATCATGTCACAGGAGGAGACAACTACTCATTTCTGACTGGGGGAGGTGGGAGACAGAGCCCAAGTGTTTTTATTGAGGGCACTGCTAAGCCATGATAATAAAAAAACTGATTTAGACAGTTAAATTTGTTAGCATGCATGAGTTTGTCTAGACTGGGTTTTAACCTGAACTATCAAGACTCCTTTACACTGTCCAGAGTTGCTCTTCGAAGGGTTGTGTGACAAGAAAACATCAGGTTGTTACCAATTCAGAATGCAACAGCAGGGAGGAAGTTTTGCACCATTTCTTCGTGCACAAGGTCTTTGGTTGCAAAGTGTGACTTCCATCCTAATTTGGTGTTAACCAACAAAGTGGGTAAGTAATCTGCTGTAGAATGAAATTACTGAGACTGGTATTTATCCAGTGAAGCTTACAGAGCTCTGGCAAACTCATGACAGAGAGGAGGAATTGGCACTTGCTATGGTTTTCATCTGCAACCAGCCATTCAAATAGCTAGACAAAAAAACCAGTTTGCTCTTCTGCACAAAGGGAAACATGGAAGATGTGTTTTTTTAACATTTTCCCTTACATATCCATATGGCTGTTGGACACAAACATGATCAGCAAATGACTGTGTGTCATTGATGACCTTCCCAGGACACTAACTCCCTCAACAACCTGCAAAGAGCTTGCTGCTACTAGAAATTATAAAGTGGAAAAAAAAAATAAACCAACCAAACAGTTCAGCTCTTCCTCATTCTCTTTAACATCCCAAAGTCTCTAACACCTTTCTCTGTAGGCCTGAGGGTGCTTTAAATCATGCAGAATTCTTACAGCTCATCCAAACTGTCATGGGCCATCACAGGCATTATGCTGCTATTGAAAAAATACTTATCTAAAAGCCTTGCCTATTGGTAACAAAATAATTGCTTTCCTTGTGCTTTTAGATCACATAATTCAGGGTATTTCTAGAATAACTTTAATCTTGTTACTTTTCTGACTAAGGAGCTGGCACAAGAAAGCTTGGCTGAGGTTCCACTCTGCAAAAGCTGAGATTACACCTTGAAGGAGAACGAAGGGACATAACTTCTGAAAAGGAAAGTAACATCTGAATGGTCGCTGCTTTTAGGGATCACAGATTTCACCCAAACTGGATAAAGTTTGTCTGGCCAGCAGATGGAGATGATGACACCAACTTTCATAAGGCCTCCTAAAAACTGCTGTTAGGAGAGCCTGGCAGCACATATCCTCCCATGCTGTAATAATTGCATCAGAAAATAACAGCACCTGCCTAAAACAGGCTGAAAAGCATTTATACCAGTGGCTGAGCCAGGAGATCAAACAGAAAGTAATTTCCAGCAGACTGTACTCAATAGGGGAGTGTTTGGATTTGTGACCTGTATGGGAAAGTTCCAGAGAAGGTGCCTCCTTCCTGTCCATGTCAGCTTTCCTCATGTCATAGAATCATAGAACACCTTGGGTTAGAAGGCACCTCTAAAGGTCATCTGGTGCAACGCCCCTGAAACCAGCAGGGAAAACCTCAACTAGATCAGGTTGCTCAGAGTCTGATCAATGTCAGCCCATGCTCAATCCTCAGGAATTTCTACCAGAGCTCATGGGTCAGAGTCTCAGCACAAGTGCCTGAAAGTTGCAGACCTGTTTTTCTTCAGGTTGGCAAAGGGATCTGTCTTGCTTAGGAGAGACAATTGACTGGGTGGGTTGTGCAGGGACAAAGAAGAAGAAAAGTTGCTGTGGCAAAATAAGGGAATAGAAAAGAATGAGAAAATATCAGTGAAGAAAAGATCTGGAGGTGAAAAGGATTTGCAGAGCATGAAGACAACCAAAGAAAACAAAAAAAAAGTTTGAAAGGAGAGGAAAAACTGGAGAGCGATAGGTACAGGTGAAAGCAAACCAAAATGGAGGACAGCAAACTTGGCCAAGTGGGGGAAAAAAAGATTGTGTCAGTCTAAAATGCTTTATTTGATCCATAATTTATTTCTCTTTCACAGCAGGACATTTTGACCCCTCTACTTAACCTCACCATTTTTTCTTCACAGTAACATTTAAAGGACCAGTATAATTTGAAATTAAAAAGCACAGAAGATTCAATCATGTTGAAAGTATCCAAGTGAAATGTTTCAGCATTTTTGAACCAGAAGTTTTCATCTAGAGTATGTTGTAATACACTGAAGCACCAGGACACTTACTAGTTGGCCCTGACTGTCACTCATCCTCATATTCTTACATTGCTTCATGGAGGAAACCATTCATCCATATAAATCTGTCAGGGTTTAGGGTCAGGGCAGCAGCCCCTTAGACCTATAACAGATGCTCTCTGTTAACCCCTCTCCCTCCCCAAAGGGGAAGAGAAAGGGAATAAGGGAGAGAGA
>JANHGN010018779.1:6581-18228 GCA_024605025.1 Megaceryle maxima | reverse complement strand
ATCACTGCCAGCAGCAGACACTGCCTGTGAAAACAGGCTGCTAACTTCAGACAGTGCAGTGAGTTAGAAGAACTGAGATGAGAAGTAAAATCACAGAACAGAATTAGTTCTTTTCTCACTCAAACCAGGACAAATCTTTTTGGTTTTTTGGTCACATTACCTTTGAATAATGGGAAAGCTTTGAGGTTTTATAGTTTTACCCCTTTTACTTACATTTTTTAAAAGACAAGGTCACTAAAATTCATGCACACTGAAAAAAATAAATCATGCAGTAGTTAAGGTAAACCATCCAAGCAATTTTTATTCATTAATATTCATAAATACACACAGCAGCTTCATTAGAGATTTTTCATTTTTTCCTCCTCAGTTTGAATGTGGAGTATTAGAAGAGCTTTTTGCACGTCAAGCTACGGAATGCAGTTTTTTTCTCTGCACTGCAACCTATATTTACCTGCTAAAAGTAAAAATTGGTTAAGTGGAAATGATTATCATATATATTTTTTCTCTCTTCCTTTGAATGCACACAATGTAACAAGAGTGACAGACCTGAAATTACAATCACCAAAACAAACCCAAGATAGTTGTTGTCCACGTTCATTGGCAAATACAGCACAGAGGACATTGTCTGCAAAGTGGGATGCCATCAAAGAGGAGGCTCATTTCCTTTATTATTCTCTTTTAAGTTTAGGTTTTCTAAAGCAACATCTAGAGGCATAATATCTACACAGCCCATAGCACCAAAATCAGCAATCTCTCCCCGTTCATCCTCATCTGAGGAGGAACTTTCTTCCTGCATCAAAGTGGATAGTAGAAGCTCTTGAACAAACAAGCTGCGGTCTGCCTGTTCATTTTCCTTTGACTGACGCTCTGCTTCTGTCATCTTAGGATCATTCAACCTGCATAGCATCACAGAAAGGGAGAAGACAGGCTTAGTAGTATTGTCAACAAAATGGGCTTTCACTAATTGCCGAAACAGCTGGACTGACGCGTGCTGAATAATATTTGAAAGCCATTCCTTTGAGAAACAACCTAGGTACTGCTGCACTTCTTTTAACATGTACAGATCTGACAACACCTGTCCCTCCTGATGCAAGAATACAGACATTTAACAAACTTGTTCCTAGATGCTTCAAAAAACTTCATAGAAGTAAATTTTAAGGCTGAAGGAAAAAAATAGCTATTTCTGAAGTTTCTTTCCCTTCAGAGGGGTTTTGTTTTAAGGGGTGTTAAAATTCTCTAGTCACCCCTTAAGTGCTCATTTTGTCCCCAGGACAACTTCTAATGCAAGCATGACACAAAATACATTACTACACACATAATGCCCAGAGATTCTCAAAGCACAGTACACCATTCACTTCACTTACCAGTGCATGCACCATCACCTAATAGAAGCAAAGAAATTGCTTGCTCCAGTTCTACCCTAGCTCATGGCATTTGCAGATACTTTCATTAAAGTTATTATCTTGAAAAAGTTTTGGATTGAGATATTATCACAAGTTTTGATAAAAATCAGCACAGCAGCAATAACTTGTCCCAACCCAGGTTTCTAGACACAGAAACTGTTTAAATGCCTGTGCTCTTTCTCAACATGTAATTGAAAAACACACCCCCTCCCCTTAATCCAGAGAATCAATATTCTAAACCTACTAAGAGAGCTGGAATGAGAGTGGGCAACTCTTCTATAGCAGAATGGACTAGATGATTGTTGTAGGTCTCCTCCAACTGGTTCTATAGAACTCTAGGATCTAACTATACTTTCTGAAACAGATATGTATTCTGCTTATTAATGGCACGTTCCCTATTTGCTTTTTTTTTTTTTTTCCATCTAAAATACTTTATATATATACCTCTATTCAGCCTTCAACCTTCATTAAAGATTCATTTTCTATTAAATAAAAGTACCTTTTAAGTTCTGTCCCCTCACGTTATCACCATAAAAGTTTAAAACGTATTATTGTAAAGGCTCTTGTTTTATTAGAAGTAGTAGGGTAAACAAGCATGGTTTACCAAAGTGATATCCCTTATGTTTCTCTTCAAATTAAGAAACAGCAAGTAATATTTATTCATTGCCTAGGAATAAACATACAGCAGGGTTGAAAAGGAAATTTTACAAATGCAAACAAAAGCATAGTATGTCAGCTACAAACTTCATTAGGGATCTGGCGGTAGTTTCAATCAACTCTACGTCCATAACAGGACCAAAGAAAACAGAAATCGCAGAAGAGCTAAGACCACAGAACAAGTTACCTTGTAAGAAGAAACTGGGAATTCTGTATAGTCTGCTGATTGTTTTCTGTGTTAGATGCATTGGTTGCTGCTATAGATTGTGTAAGAGTGGTGGGAATGCTGCTTGTGTTAGTGCGCCTAGTTGCATTGCGTGCAGTCTCCAGTTGTTGTCTTGCTGCCTGTGCATGCTGTCGCTCCAACTGTAGTTGCATCTGCAGCTGCTGTAACTGAGAAGCAGAAGGGCCAGAAGAATTGAGCTGCCCTGCAGAACGTCTCACGCCTGATAACTGAGATAAAAGCTCTGCCAGAAAAGAGAGAAGTTTCTACAGTGAAATCTGCTTAAATACATATCGCACAACAGCCTAAATATTTTCTGAATAGCTGTATATCAATTTATCAATTCCTTTGCTAAAACCTTTCATCAAAGAAATTAATGAACAAATCATATTGATTTGAAAAGCATCATGGGCTATCCATCACAAGCATCCCATATCTCAAAGCCCATAGCGTAAGGAAGATTAAGTATCATCTAAAGAACTGTGCACAAATAAGAGAGTCAAAGCTTAAAGCTTTTTAAACCAATAAGAGTCAACCTATGGGGAATATCAGTATAAGCAGTATCCTGTGCAACAATTTTCTAAAATTTTATCTTCAAGTCAAAATAGTTATTGACTAAGAAAACACTTCAATTCTGAATTCAGTTAGTAGATTTATGCACCTTCAGTGCATATTCCAGAGAGAAGCTGTGCTGCAGAAAAGAGAAACATTACAGTATCATTTCAGACATTTTTAGAAAATACTGAGTTCAGAAAGGTTTTTCAAATGTTGTATTATGTGAAAAATATTTGACCACAACAGAGCTTTATTGTGAGACTTTCGACCTCTGCTGGGAAAAAAGAAATTCTAAAAAAAAATAAATAAGTCTAGCCTGGACTCCTTTTCTCCAAAGTTCAAGACTGACAAATTCTGTCCATGCTGAGCATTTCCCCAAATAAACAAATAAATTCTTAGGGGAATAAAGCAGAATGCATCTCTTTGCATCAGGAACACTTGGAATAATAACAGTAAATGCTCAAATCACTTTTAATCAGCACAGCTAATCACATCAAGATTAACTACCAATAATATTTTATTTCAGTAATTACTGATAACCACCACAAGGAGAAAAATAAATAAATAATGTTTACAGGTCTGTTACATCACAAGTTCTAACTTCTGGTAGTATGTACTAATTGTCACCCCAATACAAAGGAAAACTTATAACACTGACAGGTAAGACAGACGTATTTATCACTTTGAGTACAGCTTAACAGAACCCTGGTAGCAGATGTGAAGTTGAGACACAGGCTTGGCATGGCACAAACACCCAGCCAGGCTGCGCTACATTCTCTGAATGCAAAAACATTACTTCCACCAAAAAAAGAAAAAAAAAAAGGGCACAACTCAAAGGAATACCATCTTATTACACATGCTCCTAAATGGGCCTTGTGATACTTAAATCAAGGCAGCCACACTTCTCATTTATCTCAGCTGAACTAACACCCACTGTAATGGTAAGAGGAAGTCTTGCACTCCAGGACACACAAACATCCTCCCTTCTTCCACCAACTCTAGTGCTTTACAGACCCACAACCTAACTTAACTCATCAAGATGACAGAAAAATTTTCATCCTCTTTTGCTGGGATACTTTTATCAGTAAGAGTGCAGCCAGCAGGTCCCGGGAAGTGATTCTTCCCCTCTATTTGGCACTGGAGAAGCCACATTCAGAGTGCTGTGTCCAGTTTTAGGCTCCACAGGACAACAGACATATGGACATAATGGAGCATTCATACCCTCCCAGGATCTGAAGCAAAGGCAGATAATAGCAGGAACTTAGATAAGTGCAGGAAGTTCTGAAATTTCCCTGACACTTATAATCTTTCACTACATGAGAGTAAGATTCATGTCTTAAGATTTCACCTTAGGACAAATTCTAACCCTTTTAAGAATCAACTTCTTGGTCAATTTTTATTTTTACCTCTTTACAGAGAGCTTATTCTGTTTAAAATTTTAAAAATTTAATTTATTTTTTTTTAATTTAAAGTTTAAAAAATGCTTACAGATTATATCTGTAAATCCTAAAAACATGCCTGTGTGATTCTTGAAAGTTAAAAAATGAGACATCTTCCCCTTGAAAACTCTCCTAAACCTGATCAAAATATGACACAGAAATCAAAGAATGGTTTGGGTTGGAACTGACCTTTAAAGATCACCTAGTCCAACCCCCCTACCTTGGGTAGGGACATCTCTCACTAGATCAGGTTTCTCAAAGCTCCATCCAATCTGGCCTTGAACACTTCCAGGGAGGGGGCATCCACAAATTCTCTGGGCAACCTATTCCAGTGTCTCACCACCCTCATCATAAAAAAAGGTCTTCCTTATGTCCAATCTAAACTCACCCTCTTTCAGTTTAAAACTGTTGCCCCTTGTCCTGTCACTACAGGCCCTGATAAAAAGGTCTCTCTTTGTCTTTTTCATAAGCCCTCTTTATATACTGAAAGGACGCAATAAGATGTCTGATCAGTTTTGTGGACCTCTTCTAGACTCGCTCCAACAGGTCCATGTCTTTCTTGTACTGGGGACCCCCGAGATGGATACAGGCCCCTGTACTTGGCCTTGTTAAACTCCTTGAGGCTCCCATGGGCCCACTCCTCAAGCCTGTCAAGGTCCCTCTGGATGCCATCCCTTCCCTCTAGCGAATCAACTGCACCGCTCAGCTTGGTGTCATCTGCAAACTTGCTGAGAGTACACTTGAACCCACTGTCTATGTTGTTGATAAAAATATTAAATAGACCTGGTCCCAGTACGGACCCTTGAGGGACACCATTTGTTATTGGTTTCCACTTGGACATTGCGCCACTAACTGAAATTCTTTGGATACAGCCACCCAGTCAGTTAAATATCCACCTAACAGTCCATCCATTAAACCAACATCTTTCCAATTTAGAGGTAAGAATGTCCTGGTAGATGACATCTGTAGCTCTTCCCTTGTTCACTGATACAGTCACTCCATCATAGAAGGCCACTAGATTAGTCAGGTATGATCTGCCCTTGCTGAAGCCATGTTGGCTGTCACTAATTACCTCTCTGCCTTCCATATGCCTTGACATGTCTTTCAGGAGGATCTGTTCCATGATCTTCCCAGGCACAGAGGTGAGGCTGGCTGGTCAGTACTTCCCAGGGTCCTCCTTTCTCCCCTTTTTACAAATGGGTGTGAAGTTTCCCTTTTTTATCCAGTCACTGGGGACTTCACTCAACTGCCAGGACTTTTCAAATACGATGGAGAGTGTCTTGGCAACTGCATCGGCCAATTCCCCCAGAATTCTGGGATACATGTCATGTGCCATGGACTTGTGCATGTTCAGGTTCCTCAGGTGGTGTTGAACCTGATCTTCTATTACAGTGGGAGCCACTTTGCTCCCCTAGTCCCTGCCCTGAGGCTCAGGGTCTTGAGAGATGTGGAAAGAGAGATTACCACTGAAAACCGAGGAAAAAAATTGTTGAGCAACTCAGCCTTCTCCATCTCAGTTGTCACTAGTTCTCATGTCTTATTTATCAGGGTGAGTACATTTTCTTTAATCTTCCTTTTCTGGCCAATGGACCTGTAGAAGCCTGTCTTCTTATTCTCTGCATCCCTTGCCAAATTCAGCTCCAACTGCGCCTTAACATTCCCGGTCCCATCCCTACACATCCAGGAAGCGTCCCTATATCCTTCCCATGATACATGTCCCTGCCTCCACTGCCTGTGCATTTCCTACTTACACTGTAGTTTGACCAGGAGGACCTTACTCGGCCATGCCAGTCTCCTGCCTTCCTTGCCCAATTTCTTGCATATGGTAATTGAGAGCACTTGCACTCTAAGAAAAGTGTCCTTAAAAAGCCGCTAGCTCTGTTCAGCTCTTTTGTCCCTGAAGGCAGTTTCCCAGGAGGTCTTTAAACAACTGAAAGTTTGTTCTCCTAAAATTCAGGGTCCTGACTCTACGCTTCACCTGACCCATATCCCTCAAGACTGTGAATCCCACCCAGGGCATGATCACTGCACACCTGGCTGACACCAATCTTGATCTCTCCAATTAGTTCATCAGGTCTAGAACAGAAACAGGTCTAGAAATGTTTCTCCTCTGGTCTGAATGTCTATCATCCGGATTAAAAAGTTATCAAAATTTTCCACTAGATGTCAGGGTGACTGAAGTCCCCCAGCAGGATCAGAACCTGTGAGCCTGATGCTTCCAGCAGTTGAAGTAAGAACACTCTGTCAACAGTGATCGGTAGGCCTGTAGTAAACACCAGCCACAAGGCTTCCTTTGTTGGCTCGGCCCCTAATTTTTACCCATAAGCTCTAAACCTGTTCATTGCAAGAAACGTAGCATGCCTATGGACTGCCTCTCACTTTGACCAACACTGAGACTGTGGGCTATTTTTGCAGACAACTCTTGGAGTTGGTTTTCTGAAAACAGAAGAATTCCCTTAAGGTCAGCTGTACATAAATACAGGAGGTTCTATTTGAACGTCCCAGAGACACTTTTTTACTGTGAGGGCAACTGAGCACTGGAACAGGTTGCCCAGAGGGGTTGTGGAGTCTCCCTTGTTGGAGTTCTTCAGAAGTTGTATGGAGATGATCTTGGGCAACTGGCCCTAGGTGGCCCTGCTTGAGCAGGGGGGGTAGGACTAGGTGACCTTCAGAGGGCCCTTCCAAGTTCATCCATTCTGTGATTCTGTGATATTTGAGCACTTCCTGGTCAAAATGACATGGGCAGCCTATCAGAGGGAGATCTGATAACACATAGGAATAACATTGCCAAAAATGGAAACTCCCTGCCATAAAATGGCATCTTAAACAAAATTTCAGCCCCTTTTGTGTGTAGAGGAGGGCCCTTTCTGGTCTGATGTACTTCTGGGCAAACTGGTAGGAATGGCTGGTCCCGTCAGCCAATCACAACAGAGCAGAAGAGGGGATTGACTTCTGGGGCAGATGGTACACATGGATCTCTGCAAGTGGGCAGGGCACCTGCCACTTCTTATCTTGGATAAAAGTTGCCTTATATGGTAATTCTCCACATTATGACCCTGCACCTTATGCGGTTATAGCTCCATATTGCAGTTGCACAAATTTTTAGGTGGCATCTGAGCATTGTGCACAAAATGGAAAGAACCAGCACAGAGGGGGAGCAGAGTTGGGATGCAATGATTGGTTATCAAGACAGGATAACGCTTCCATGACTCCACAATAAAAAAAAGGACAGTCCGATCAGGGAATTGGGACTTCCCGAGCCCATCAGCTGGTCCAAGTCACTTGTAACAGAAACTATACCCTGCTCCCTGATGGCCTGACCGATAACTTTGGTTATGTAAGTCTTTGCATGACTGGATATTAAGTTTAGCCCAGCGAATTACTGGATTTACTGTTGTTTCAACCCAGTTAATTGTATTACTGATTTGTATTTTCTACTATACTGTTATTTTAAGATAAATTGTTTAGCCCTAAAGCTGCTGGTCTGGTGTCTTGTTACTGTATCGGGTGTACATGTGTCAGAGTCAAATACTCTCTGACCAGGTTCATTTAGATACTCCACACAAGGAGGCCTTAATGTTTTAATACCGAATTTACTCAGTTGAAGATATTTGATGATACATGGGATTTTGATTTTTCAGAATGATACAGCAATATACTGAAATCCTGACACAAGCTTAATATAGCAATTGCAACATACAGTTGAATCACAAACCAAACATGAGTCCCTCCTTATAAGTCTGGCCAGCTTGTTGGTGAAGACACTCTTGCCCCACTTGGTCAGGTGAATCCCATCAGCTCCCAACAGACTCAGCTTCTTAAAGGCAGATCCATGATCACAGAAGCCAAAACCTTGAACATGGCACCAGCCGGGCATTCACCTGTTCAATTTGTCTTCTTCTTCCTGAACCCCTTCCTCTGACTGGGGGGATAGAGGAGAACACCACTTGTGCTCCAGATCCTTTTAACATTGCTCAGAGGGACATATAGTCTCTTTTGATGGTTCTAAGTTGCCTTGTCACAGTATCACTGTACCCTACATGGAATAGTAGGAGCAGATGATAATCTGTAAGGTTCATCAGGCTTGGTAGCCTCTTAGTGACATCACAAATATGAGCTCCTGGTAGGCAGCAAACTTCTCCAGAGAAATTGTTTGGACAGCAAATAGGTGCTTTGGTACCTTTCGGTAAGGAATCTCCATTTACTAATACTTTAGACTCTTTCCTGGTGGTACTGGTTCTAATGTGGGTGAATGGTTGGATCAGCTTTGCATGTTCGGCTTTTTCCTGGATCTTGTCTGTGTCCTGGGTTCAGCTAGGATAGGGTTAATTTATATTAACACTACATATAGGCAGGGGGCAGTGTGGGAAAAACATGGGCTATGGTGGGGCTGTAGGGATTGGCTGGGGCAGCGCTATTCATTGGGCTTGTTTTTATATCACTCATTTTGTGTATTGTTTCATTACTATCCCCGTTGTTTCTTCTCCTCTTGCATTGTTCTATTAAATTCTCCTTATTTCAACCCACGGGGTTTTGCCTTTTTCTCACTATTCTCCTTCCCATTTGAGGGAAGGGAGGGTGAGGAGTGACTGAGCAGCCATGTGGTGCTCAGGTCACATCTGGGTCTAAACTACAACAGTCTGTTACTCATGTGCTCTTCATTCTCCAACCCCAGAACATAGTTTCTGTTACTTCGAGGCACTTTAGGGGAAGGATCTTCCTTCTGTCCCAAGCATAGACAAAAGACCTCCTAAAAATCAGCATGCCTGTCATCCAAATTGTAATCTGAAAGTAAACTGAGTACATATTAAATGTGTATCAATAATATTCCAGTTGAACCACTTTCGTCTTGATGAACTCAAGTACAGCACTTGATTTGTGCTAAGAAAATTAAGATTAATCTCTAACACCTCTATGCATGTGGCAAATTAAAGCTACATGCATTGAAGTAGGTAATGGTGGTTAGAAACAATTACATTTAAAAATATATACATAAATATCACCTGAAGAGACTTGAACTCTTCAGCTTAGAAGAGAGAAGGCTCAAGGGGGAGGAATCTTATCAGTGTATATATAAATACCTGATAGGAGAGAATGAAGGAAAGGGAGCCAAGACTCTTCTCTGTACTGCCCACTGACAGGGTAAGAGGCAATGGGCACAAATTAAAACAAATGAAATCTATCTGAACACAAAAAAACACTTTTTACTGTGAGGGTGATTAAATACTGTAACAGGCTGCCCAGAGAGGTTGTGGAGTCCATCTGTGGAGATATTCAAAACCTGATTGGACACGGTCCTGGCAAACCTGCTCTAGGTGTCTCTGCTTGGGGGGGGAAGGGTGAAGGTTAGAATAGGTGATCTTGAAAGGTCCCTTCCAACCTCAAACATTCTTTGATGCCACCTATGGACAGGTCAGTCATGGGAATGAGCCTAGAAATCTCTAAATTTAAAAGCAAAAGCTAAAGGGGCAGTATTTTTCATTTCAGAAGTTCCAGGTTCAATCCCTGTAGACAATCCAATTGAGGATACTTTTTATCAGTAAACACCCATCAATTATGACATTGGGAAGCATATATATATTTTTTTTTCAAAACACAGAAAAACAAGACAACTATTATAATCTTGGATTTTCTTTCAAAGTCTATTTAAGGACTCTGAGCTAAAATCAGTGGTTACAGCTCTTACCAGCTATAGGATCCATGGTATCTCTATTGCTTGGAGAATATGAACTCTGAGAAGATGAAAGCCCACCAGTGGAACTGCTAGAAAAGTGCATGTTTGATCTACGTGCACGGGGGCCTCCCAAACCCCGGCCTGGATGAAACATTCTACGTACATGCCGAACACCACTAGATTCATCATAACCAAGCAGTTAAGAAAAGTCTTTTGCTATCAAGTATTAAACAGCAAGAACATTTTACTAGGTGGAATAATCAGGCAACACACTATTTCCACATTAATAGAAACACGATTCAACTTTATAAGCATTATGCAGTCATAACTATGGTGCCATTCAGACCTATAGATCTGAACCCAAGGCACTCAGGGCTGCTTGCACCAAATTCATCTTTCCCAGGCTTTTTATCATGTCTAAAAAATGTCAGGATGGATTTTCTGCCTTCTGGATCAAAGTTTTTTACTAGGTGTTTTAAACTGATGATGCATATTCAGAAGAACACATTGCTCATTAGACATAAGGATTTAACATAAAAATTGGGAAAGAAGGGTATTTAAATACTGAAAATAATCTACAAAGTTTAACTATCATTCTTACTAAGAGCACACAAATGGAAACTGGTATCTGGATACTGGCACTGGATACTGACAGAACATTGTCACTAACATTTTATTGATTTACTACTGTTCTCATGCAGTTTGGGAAGCTTTCCATCTGACAGAAAAATTCCTCCATTCTGGGATTTTTTTAAAGTAAACTTGGGAAACAGGATAACTAGAACATACTTAATATAAATCCCAGCTTTGATCTTATTTAGAAAATAATCTTAGTAGCTTGCTAACTGCACCTTTCAAAGTGTTTTTAAGATAAACAATATTGTTTAAATACTAGTTAAGTGTATATTGTTGTCTCCCCCAACTATGCTGGGGTTAAAAAAGCATTTGGATCTCTTAACTCATTGCAAACATATACTAAAGCCAACCAAACTAGAACCATTTACGTGGTCAAGACTAAAGTAATTTTTTAAACAGTAAAACAGTTGAAAATTGTTTAAGAAAGAAAGAAATTAAGAAATTTAAAGAGCTGTCCAGCGTCTCCAAGGATAAAGGTGATATCTTGCAGTGTCTGCACAGGATTCTTCACAAGAAATATGTGCAGCCATTTAAAATAGCTTAAAAAACCCTTCTAACTGCTACACAGAAGACAATATCCTTTCCTAAACTTATAGCAACTGGGTGGGGGGAAATCTCTTCCCTTTGTTCTTCCTTTTAGTCTTAACTGTCAGAAGACATGAAATAGCACCCAACATGGAACAGCTAGTCCATAAAAAAATTCCCTATCAAGTTTTGTGGACTTGGTAACACTCATTGCTAAAGCAACGTTGTACAGAAACTTTCACATGCATTTTCTATAATTATTTATAACACGGTCCAATTTATAAAGCTCTTCCCCACTAGTTTTGTGATGACTTACTCAGTAACTGAAAAGGTTATTCTAATTTCTCTGTTATGTAGATAGCAATAAACACACATTTCCCAATTAAAAGTTATCTGACATCACTGATGTTGGAAGGGGAGGAAAAGCTACAGAAGCATGAATTCTAATCCAACACCTCATCCACTTCACTAGGGAGTTAATTTCACTGTGTAATTAGGACTGACAATTTAAATAAACATAGATATAATTAGTATA
>JANHGN010018778.1:0-39200 GCA_024605025.1 Megaceryle maxima | reverse complement strand
AAAAAAAAAGAAAAAAAAGACAAAAAAAATGTTAAAAAAGGGGGAAAAGAAGAGAAGGAAAAAAAAAAAAGAAGAAAAAATTGGAGAATTTTCCTTTTCAGTGAGGCTGTCAAATGGATATCTTAAAGTGGGAGGGCTGGGAGGGAACAGATATCTGCCTCTCTCCGGAGCCTGCAAGTATTTCTGCCATTCATGAAGCCAAGGGATGCCACACACATTCTGTTTGTTCAACATAAGCAAACAGATTGTAAACTGGCTGATAATTTTTGTACTGACAATGTCATTTACAGCTGTCAGCCTTTTGTCTGTCATGTTTGCTTTATTCAAATATGAACCAAGTGGACCTCCCTTCCACCGCTTTCTTCTGCATTAAAATCACATCAATTCCGTTCCATTCTGTCTTATCTAAAATTCATTGGAGGCCAATCACTTGGATGAATGCTTTGGGGTTTCCATGGAGGCAAGAAGTCTAGTGTGGACTTCAGGGGATTAGGAAGTTTCAGATTTAAAGCCTTGAAGTGCACGTTTCTTTCAGTTCTTTCTTTTGATTGCAGAGGAAAGGGAAGGGGAAAGAAAAAAAATAAAATTAAAAAAAAAAAATCAGGAAATTTCAAGATAATATTATTTTTCCAAAGCACGGAAGCAATCCCTGCTTTTGACACATGTACTGGCATGTCTGGACGTGCTCAGCTTTTGCTGAGATTTTGCCAAAACACAATTTACAGCCATGATCTTTCTATCTATGTTAAAAAGAAATATACTGTACTGGCATCTATACCACCTCCCCCAGCATCCTCAACAGGATCCCTGCCACTGGCTCCTATAATAAATTCAGACCCGTCTTCAATTAGATTGATTTGGATCCAGCTGCTTCCCAGGGTGCTGCCCGCAGGTCTGGAAGCATCTCCCTTTGTTAATAGAGGTCATGGCACTTTGTGTTAAATAATTCACATCAGACTATCTGTCTGTCTGTCTAGGGGCAGCTGCAGATGTTGCCCGTTCACGCGGAGGCTATGAGCCCCACACTCGCACCTGGACTACATACAGCAGGACATGGAGGACATTTATTTTGTATTTGCTGCTCAAGCGCCAAGCTGGTCTAAATGAGGAGGGAGGCAGTGCAAGCAGGATGAATTTATGTTGGCTTATTTCTATTGCTGAGCCTCCTGATGTCATTTTTGGTTTGCGGGTTTGATTTTCAGGGATAGACACCATTTTGGAACTGTTTGGGAGACGGATTCCTGCTGCCAGGCTCAGGGGTTGCCAATGGTGGATGTTGCCAAATCACAAACTGTGTACAAATGTCTTAGTTTTACGCATTTGGGGCAGAGAGGGAAAGACGATTTTTGCCCAGAGAAAGATGGGGCTTGAGAGAACCCCTCTTCAGTGGCCATCCCACCTGGGAGAAGATGCAGCTGACAAGTCATCTTTTTCCCATCTTGATTCATCTTCCTTTCTGTACACCCAGCAATTAAAAACCTCGAGTCCAACGTCAAAGAAAAAAAAATCCCCAGACTGGTTTGGTAAGTATGAAATCTTAAAAAAAAAAAAAAAAGGTTTTTTTATTTACCTTCTGGGTCCTAAAACTCGGTAAGTGCTCTTGAAGCACAGCCTGGGGCCCTCGCCACTGTGGCAGCTGGGCCAGAAGGCAGAGCTGAGCTTTCTAGCACAGTACTTGTCCTCCCAGAGCAGAACTGAAGTAGCCACCAAGATGCCACAGCTCTCTTGACACTCCTATGGCAACAGTGATGGTGATGGTTTTGGCAATGGCAAAGGTGACAGCACAAGAAATTAAAATGGCAAGAGATGGTGATGGCAATGACAAGGATTGCCCCAGAAAGCTTCACAACTGCTCCCAACAGCACAAGTTCTCCCTACAAGCCCATCACCTGTGACCTTCCCCTTCTCCTCCCACCAGCCCACAGGCCAAACACTGTCAGGTCAACCTGGTGGTGTTTCTTGGTCAGGTTCTGGGGAAGGCCAAAGGGTTTTCTTCTGCCTGTGGCTTCCTCAGAGTTCTACAAAGTACGTCTCAGTCAAAACTAGTATCGCAGAGACCCTCCTTGCTGATGCAGATTGAATAGAGAATGTTAATCCCATACCTATCAATCCAGACAGCTTGGTTCTCCTTAGTGCCTCCCTATAACCCCACTTAGGCATCAACTCAGTGGTCAGTCAATAGAGCCTATGCACACCTACAAATACACAACAACAGACAACAAACAACAAACAAACAAGATGCAGCAAACAGGCGAACAAAAGCTAATCAAGACATTTCTCCTAGACAAAGGGAAGGGCTAGAGTTGCATTTATGAATTCTGCTTCTAAGTATGGCCAAGCTGCTCACATACCAGGTGGTGGGATGTGCCATGGCCAATGCTAAAGGTCCTTTCTGGGATTTCTCTGGCCCTTGCCTTCGGCAGCTCCAAGCTCCACCGTCCAGAGGTGGGATCAGATGCTCTTCCCAATCACATTTACAGTTTCCTCATTAATAAACATATTCAGTTAAGATTTATGAAGTGACCAAAGAGGGTAAGGTGGTGGGTATCAAACCCACCCATGGAACACCCTTTTTCCATGGTGAAATATCCAGGCAGCAACCATGCTCAGAGATGAAGCACCACATCAAGGAGAGGTCATGCAAAACCAGGACAGGAGCTCTGTCACTCAGCACATCAGGAGTTGCTTCAGGAGGACCAGTCTGCATCAGAAGGAACTTTAAAAGAGGTTGGAATAAATGAGCAGCGGAAGGGAAGAGAGATATAGTAAATATTTACAACCTGCTTCTGGCTCAAAAGATCCTTTCTAAACGCTCAAAGAATATTTGGGAAGGGAATCTCATTGTAGATGTAGTGCTGAGGGGCATGGTTTAGTGGTGACCTGTCAGTGATGGGTTTATGGTTGGACTCAATGACCTCCATGGTCTTTTCCAACCTAAATAAGTCTGTGATTGTATGTGCTCACCCTCATCTGACTTCTGTCCTTTGAGCATCTACCTTGGGTTGCTGTTGCAGGTGGGGTGGGAGGGACCTGAAGGGTGATGATCCTGGTACCCACTGGGTTTCTCACCCCTTGCTGCAGGGAAAGGAACAGATGTGGGGCAGATTTTAGGTGCGTGGGTGATTCAACAGCTTTGAGATCTTTGGGGCTATTGGTAATGAAGGTAGAGGTAGCAATAAAGTCCTTGTAAAGCTCCTGGTAAATTCATGCTCATCTTGGACTGGATCAAGACTCTGTTGCAGGTTAAGACTATGAATAACTGGGTGAAGGGGCTGGGGATTGCAGGGTCCCCATGCTCTGTTAGAGGAGCTTGGGACCAGCTCATCTCCAGAGGAGCAGCTGCAGAGACCAATGCACCACACGCCTTCTTCTGAATGGATCGTCCTAAAAATGAATCAAAAGTTTGAGGCTAAATTCACTTTTTGCATTTGATGCTTCATATTTCAGAACGGTGATTTCCCCCCCCCACCCCACCCCCCTTTTCTTCCCCTTCACCTCTTTTCCTTTCCACAGTTCCTCAAGCTCAGGGGAATTTTGGAAATGGCAGAGATTGTTCCCTTGTAACCCTGGTGCATTTAAACGTTTCAAAGTCCCAGCGCTGGAGCTGCTGCTGGGTTTTGTTCCCTCACTGCTCTGGCTCATCTTCCTTTCAAGTTGGGGTCTTTTTGTTTTGTTTTGAGGTTTTTTTTTTTCAAAATTACAAAGGGGAAAAAAGAAAAGAAAAAAGGGGGAAGGAGCTTTTCCCCATCGTTTGTCTTACCACGTATAATAGGGGAAGGAATGGGGGGAGGGGGGAGAGGGGAAGAAACTTCTCCTTTGTTTCAATAATGTCTCATTTCAATTTGAAACCAAACCAAATGTGCGTGTGTCCTGCTTTATAAACTCCAACCCACAGAGCAAAAAAATCACAGGATGGATTTTTCCTCCAGCTGCAGTTGCTGGCTGGAGAAAAGGGCTTTAAATCAGTTCTATCCAAGCATAGAGGTCTGAAGACCATGACTGATGCATCTCCCCAAGCGCAGCTCTGTTTTACCCCAGAACAGTGTCAAAAGTCCAGGAAATCATGAATTTCTGCTATAACTCACTGTTCAAATACTGTTATGACAGAAAAATTGTACCAGTTGTACCATTTTACTTATTATCTTTTTTTCTGAGCTTTTCAGATACCACGTAATTGGGCAGAGCACTAAGCACTGGTGTTTGTGTCTCTGAGACCTCCTCGTCTCCATCTCCTAGTCATGGTCTGTCACAACGCAGCTACTCCAGCACGGTGGATGGGGTGGCTGTGGTGGGAATCACTCCATCAATGTTCTATGGTCACCAAGGCCAAAAAAAGGTCAGTAACATCAATAGGATTGGGGATCACTGGGGGATGCCATGTGGTCCAACATGCAGTCATCAAGCATTGGACAAGGCTACCCAGGGCAGTGGTGGAGTCCCCATCCCTGAAGGGGTTTCAAAACCAGGGACATGGTTTAGTGGTGACCTGTCAGTTCTAGGGTGATGGTTGGACTCCATGATCGTCAAGGTCTCTTCCAGCCAAAATAATGCTATGATTCTGTGCACCCAAACCTGTCTCCAAAAGGTTCTTGTAACCAGTAGGACCCTGCCCAGGGTTTGATGGGCTTTAAATCAAGACTTCACTCTTCTTCTCACCATCCTGCCTGCCCAGATTTAAAAGCCTGTCCTCCACTTTAGGTCTTGAAAAACCTTGGCTTCCCTTCGACAACAGCTCAGCCTTGGCAAGGGGGAAAAGATATCTCTGAGGTTTTACAAAAAAACACCGGTTGACTGACAGCTTTCAGCTGGCTGGGTCCTTGATGGCCATGAGTGATCCCACAACTGCAGAGTTACAGACTCAACCAAAAATAACATTTGCTCTTTTTAAATTTTTTTTCTTTTCCTTTCTTTATTTCTTCTTTCTTTTCCAAACAAAACCACTGCAAACCCTGCTCAGCCGCCGGGCTGGGCCAAGGGCTCAGCCACATGCCGTACAATACCACCCGGACAATCCAGCCCCACAATTCCTGTCCACTCCTGGGATATTTACGACATATCCCCTAGTTGTCATGTCAACCCGACAAGCGAGGGCGGCCTTAAATCAAGCTGTCAAGGGGCCAGAACAGTACCACTATGCAAAATAATGCCACTGACTGACACTGGGCATTGCATCTGGCATTTCAGGAGCTTTCCGGCTGCTCCCTTGCTAAGTTTGAGTTGGTCCTTTGGAAAAGGAGTAGGGCAGGGGAAGAATATCAATGACATGGCAAAAAAAAAAGAAAAAAAGAAAATCAGAGGCTTACTGTTAGCATATCAGGTGTTTTCTTTTCCTTGGGTGGGATTTGTTGTTAGTGACACACTGCATATCTCCCAGATGTGGTGCAGCCACATTAACATGGGAAGATAGAGAAGATATTTACCTATAAGTACCACAACTCAACCTACACTCCTTGGACCACTGCAATAGGAAGCTCGCACTCATCCTCACTCTACCCAGTGCCACCATCCTCCCTCACATCAATTTCACCAAGGCAGTTACAAGAAAGCACATTTTTATAGTAGCCAAACAGCTTCCCTGAAGAAATGGAGAAAAGACAGTGTTCTGCTGGGCAGTCCCCATAATAACCTGGGAGAGAGCTCCACTCCTTCAATTTTTGTGCAAATATATTAGCAGGCTGCAGAAAATTTTTGCTATGGAGCAGAGCAGAAGCTGTCCCAGGGAGAGCATCCCCATCCTGGGAGGGGCTAGGAGCCAATTCCAGGAAGAAGACTCATTTTCTGTACATTCATATAATCTCAGTGTAATTTTGTGATGAAAAGAAACACCATCTGCATTCCAAGCACCCTGCCCCAAACAAATAAAAAAAAAAAAAAAGACTATTTAGGCAGATTATTTCATCAAGGCTTCTAAAGCACAAAGATTAAGGAGGAGCCTGTAAGTTTGTTCAATACATGAGGACATCAGAAACCCTTCTGCATTCCCCTCACTTGGGAAGTACTGTATTTTTCCAGGCTGGAAATCCATTTAGCCTTTAATCCAGCTAAACTAGAACGTTTGAAAACATGCATCACATGAAAACAGATATTCTGATACATGTATCACATGAAAACAGATTTTTCTGATACATATATCAAATGTATCATATATAAGCAGCTGTAGAGGTGATATTTTCATTAATTGTGTCTATTTCTTTCCATTCCATTCAGCATAAAATAGCTTAATTCGGAGGGTACTGATATCCTGAAACACTATCATATGCTCAAAACCAGCGTGTGCCCATGTGCTGTGCTAAACCACTGCACCCACCTACACCTAAACCTCTAGTTTAGTACAAGAGCAAATGATTATCCCATGTCTGCTCATCACAGTCTCACCTATTTCCATACATTTTGCCCCGCCATGTTCCTGGGGAAGCATCACCGGGGTTTTGCAGTCACCAGTGCTATGACTCCTTGCACGCTTCACCCTCATGCCCACCTCCCCTCATTCACTTATTACATGGAGGAAATCAGCCCAGCTGGTAATTTGCACCATTAGCAGAGGTGATAAACCAAGCAGGGGAATAAGGTGGGGGCCAGACAGAGAGGTGTAAAGCAATTAGCAATCTTGTCAGGAGCTTTCTGCCTTATGGTTGTGCCAGGGAAAGGTTTCTTCGGCCACTGCAGAGGGAAGCATGGGTCTGACCACCACCACTGCAGCCCCACAAGCAAGCAAGGACAGAAGTTGGTTCCCAGCACCTCAGGAAGTCTCTGCATCAGATACATTTTGGCTTTCACCACCATGCCACTGATAAACAGATGGCTTCGTAGGCCATTACAGCTTTGGGTGACTCTTTTGCAAGCATGCAAATGATATTGCTGTGTTGCAGAGCACGGTTATTTACTGCTAATTGCTAAGCTGTCGATCATTATTACACTTTGTGGTGACAGGGGTTGTATTTGCATAGTTTAAGCTATCTGTCCTATCTAAAATTAACATGTGGCTTTTTTTTATTAAAAAAAAAAAAAACAAAAAAAAAAAACCAAAAAAAACCCAACACACTTATCAGCACTAAAAGAAACCATCACAGAATTGACTGGGATAAAACATCATGGGGCTTTTTTGTATGCGTACACCGACACTTATCTGCGAGGAGGATGAAAACCAGCACGATCTGACTGTGAAGTTTGCAAACAATGTCCCACCCCAGGGTCTGCATCGCGTTTCCCTTTGTGTCCTGGCTAAGGGCACGGAGAGGATCACAGACCCCATCCTTGCGCTGTTTACTTTGGGAACAATCAGTAATGTATGAATAATAATGCCACCCTCTGACCATGACTAATTGAATTGCAGCATGCTGCAGAGGCAGGCAGAAAGCTTTGCTCCTCACTACTCTATCAGCCTTGGGTTTCAAGTAGCAGCAGACAGTGATTGATGCTGATGCTCTTTCAAACAAGTTGCCTTCAACACCTAATGCCAGCATGTATGGACCTGCATCTAGAGCCCCTGTGAAACACCAGCCTGGATTTATCCACATATTTATTTATTCATTCCCTTAAAGGGCCTTCCAGAGGTTGATTTTTCCCCTCAGACAAGGTCCCCTTTGCAGCAGCCTCCCGTCACAGAGCAGCTCCCTGCTAGACAGCCCTGTTAGCGTAACGAAGCTTGGGCAATCAGGACTGGCTTTCCCCAGAGATATGAGGAGAGGTGAGATGGCTGAGCTGCCCAAGTATCCTTCAGCTGTGGCATGAGCAGTGAGAGAGGGAAGGGGCATGGCATGTGCTTTAATAACCATCCAACTATCCATCCAAGAAAAAAGCCCAGAAATACAGAGGCAAAACCAGGACCAATGGAAAAATCCAACCACAGCCATCACAAAAGGAGCATCCAAGACTCCTACCTTTCAGCTTGGCACTGAGGGGACACCAACAGTGGTGCAACCTGTGGCCTCTCTGCCCTAAGAACGTGCAAATAAGTGCCCAGAAGAGGAGTTTTGCATGGAGCATTGCTGTGCTGGAGGTGGCATTTTCCCCCTCAACTCCCAAAAAGCCTCCTTTCTCCATCCCAGACTGGATCCATAACAACATGCAGCGCATACCCAGAGCAGCATGGTGGGTGATACCAAGCCCTATCTCCCAAGGGCAGCTTCAGCAGGAGACAAGGGTGGGACAAGCATCATGGCAGCAGGAACCTGTAGCTCTGGTCCCAGACTCTCAGTTCAAGGTCCCGCCCCAGGCCCATGAAGCCTGAAAACTGATGATTTGATCCCAGGGTAGCTGGCCCAGGACTTTATCTGGCTCCCCCAGCACACATTCCAAGTTGGCTCTCTCACTGCACTGGCAAGGCAAATGTCCAGGCTCAGCCCCATACAGGCAGGACATTTTATTTGATTAAAAGAAAGACGGGAAGTCCATTAAATCCTTTCTTCAGCAATACGATTAAGTGAAATGTTAGTGATTTATTTTCTCCTTCTGTATTTGGGTTTTCAAGTCCCCGGGTGCCAGCCACTGGGGTCGGCTCCAAATCTCAAGCTCTGGCCTTGTTTAGGAGTCAACAAAAGCCGTGTTTAGCAACCAGAAGCCAAACGGAAATCTGCACTTTGGACCAAGACTAACGATTGCTTCTCAGTGGGATAACAAGTCTCATGTCAAAACCTTTTGCTAAGCTTCACCTCGAAGCTTTTTCCAACTTTTCTTTTGGCTGTTGCTGTGCAGAAAGCATTGCACAGCAGCAACAAACAGCCACTCGTCCCCAGCCCCACTGTGGCATTAATGGTTTTCAACTAAAAAAGGATAGATTTAGACTAGATTGAAGGTAGAAATTGACACTGAGGGTGGTGAGACACTGGCCCAGGCTGTCCAGAGAGGTGGATCAATGCCCCATTCCTGGAAACATTCCAGGTCAGGTTGGATGGGGCTCTGAGCAACCTGCTCTAGTTGCAGATGTCCCTGCTCACTGCAGTGGGGTTGGACTAGATGACCCTGAAAAGTCCCTTCCAACCCAAACTGATCTATGATTCTATGATTACCAACTCAGCAGTCCTGCAAGTGCCCACTTTCCTTATGCCTCAAAGGCAAAGGGCCAGCTCTGTGCAGGCTCCTGCATCCACCTAGGGAAAAACCCCAGGAGAAAAAAAAAAGGCTTATCTCCCTCCCGGAGAAGGGTGGCACGGTCAAGCTGCTCTAACTGGGATGTGGAAGTGGTTGCTGGAGCCTAGCATGAGAGCATCCCATTGCAGGAGCATCCTGGTCCAAAGCATCCCAGGGACAGGTCACTGATGCGTCAGGGGAGCCAGGAATGCAGGAGAGCATCTCCATCTCAACCAGACTTAGCCAAGATCCACTGTTTGTGTTGGAACCATTCAATTTTAACCCCTCTCCCCAGGAAGATGCAACGTTTCAGGCTGTGGCAAGCAGCACCCGGACAGGGGCTTGCTTCCCATCGCAGCATCCCCACCAGCACAGCCCCGCGGAACTCAGCACAGCGGGGCCCACACGTCGCCCGCCACTATATGTACACTTGGTCAGGCTGTGTAAACTTTGACATGTGGATGTCAATCTTTCCTCATATTTGCAGATGGCTTTATCAGAGCGTGATTAGTTTCTAGAACAAATTTGAGCAAAAGAAAACATTACCTACAGTATGTAAGCCAACAGACCAGCTAGTTTTCAGATTTGTCTATTTACATGGGCACTGGGTGTTTTGCTAAGGCTCTCTAAAAGTGATGGTAATTGAACAGTGCCAGTGTGTTAGTAGAAGCTGATGAGTTGTAAAGGTTTTATAAACAACCACGGTGGATTTGGCTATAGCCTTTCGAGTAATGTTTGTTAATCTCGCTGAGCGAGTATGCACCTAACACAATGTAAATACTCCCGAATTTGGAGGTGTCAATAGTGTAACTTTTACTGTTTGTAAAATCATTCGCTGATATCATCAGTAAGTTTACCAAATGTCCCATGGCCAAATATAATAAAAGCTTAAGTAAGCTCCTGTAAGAGGAAGAGGCGAAAACACGTTTGCTGTTTTTATTTCCGCCGCCTGTTTGTGAAAGGTTGGCAAAGAAAACAGGATGCCGGCTAATAAATACAGTCACTATCCCTCTATCATTGGAGGTACCCACAGGGGCTTCCCAGCTGCTTGACAAGAAAGGGCAGCGTGGTTGGATGGCTTGGCCTCTGGGCTGGGTGATGCGCCAGCCCTGCTCCTGCTTTGCCGGGGGAATCCCTGCACAAGGCAGGCTCCCTGCAAAGCCATTGCTGATGATTTCTCTCTACTCACTTGCTCAGCAATTGCATTATCCAAACACAGTCCCATCTTTGCCAGGAAGAAGCCGCAGCCACGCGCACACCGCCGCAACCGCAGTACTGGGGAAATGCCGAAATTTCATCCAAAAATGTCATTAACCACTAGAGGGCCCAAAAATTGTACAGAACAACACATCTGCAGCAAGGAGACAGACTTCCAGAGGTCTTTTCCCTTCTATAGGGAAGTAACTTTATTTTTTTCCTATCTTTCAGTAATAAAAAGGGGTCTGGAAAGGAGTAGCATATGTGAGGAGCCGACACCAGCACTGGGGGTTAATAAACAGCCCCCGCAGCTGAAAGTATTGATGGCAGAGGAAGATGAAACGGCTGTGACATTTAAAGGAGGAATTTGTGAACCACAAATATGAGCATGACTGACACAGCATGGCAGCACATAAAATCAATACAAATAACCTAAACCTTAATACCTTGATCCTGGGGAAGAGCATTGCATTACCAGAGGCTTGGAGGAGCAGCAGCCGCCCGGGACGCGATGGCTGGGTGCTATCGACTGTCTTGCGCGGGGGCAATGACAATTAGGATGCTCTTTAGGAGGGAGGCTTTCCCTTCACTTCCTGCTGATCTTGAGGGTGAAAAATGAAAAGAAAACAGGTGCAGCAAAGCCAACAGCCTCCTTTTTCTCTTCTTCCCCCCCCCCCCCCCCCCAGGGTTCATTATTCTGTTCAATATTTAAGAGCAGGTTTTCAAATGAGATCATCTCCCACTTAAGCAGAGGGGGCTGAGGGGGAGATAAGGAAAAATTTATTTGCTGTGAGGGTGCCAGAGCCTGGTCCAGGCTGCCCAGAGAGGTTGTGGTGTCTTCTTCTCCAGAGAGATTTCAAACCCGCCTGGACAATGTCATCCTGGGCACCCTGCTCTGGGTGACCCTGATGAAGCAGGAGGGTTGGAAGACATGATCTCCAGCAGGCCTTTCCAACCCCCACCATTCTGTGTTGCTGTGATTCAGTTTCAAAAAGAAGATGCTTGATCCCCCTCCAGACCTTAGAAACACGCAGCCCCAAGGGTAAAAATCAGACCTCAAGCTGCACCTGAACCATTTCACATTTGTTAGCAGCAATCACAGCTTCTGCTGAAGCAGTGATGCTGGATAGAGGCACAGCCAGGATTAGCTGTCTGTCTGCACTCCTGCATCACCTACCTGCAACTCACTCAGACGCTCTGCAACCCAGGGTGCAGCCCGAGACAGGGAAGACTCTGTCCAGCTGCTCCGTTCATAGAATCACAGAACTGTTTTGGCTGGAAGAGACCTCAAAGATCATAGAGTTTAACTGTTCCTCCAGCACTGCCAGGGCACGACTGAACCACATCCCTCAGCATCACATCTCCACTGCTCTGAAACCCCTCCAGGGATGGGGACTCCACCACTGCCCTGGGCAGCCTGGGACAGGCCTTGACAATCCTTGCAGGGAAGAATTTGTTTCTCAGGTCCACCCTCAACCTTCCCCTAGTGCAACTTGAGGCCATTTCCTCTTGTCCTGTTGCTTGTTGCTTGGGAGAAGAGACCAACCCCACTTGGCTCCAACCTCCTTTGAGGGAGTTGCTGAGAGCAAGGTGGTCTCCCCTGAGCTTCCTTTTCTCCAGGCTGAACACCTCTGCGTCCCTCAGCTGCTCCTCCTGACACTCCTTGTCCCAAGTAGAGCAAACACCAGCTGTCAGCAAGGTCCAAAACTGGACAGGCAAGCAGGGAAAGGAGTCTGCACCGCTCCATGCTCTACCATGAGACTCATGCAAGAGCTGCCAGCTCTTCAGCACAAACCCTTCTCAACTTCTTTGGACCCAGAAGGATAAAACCCGTAAGGATGTGCTGAGCAAGGAGCTGCAACAGGTAGATAAGAGTTGGACGACTGAAAAAGCACAAGCAGCAAGAGCCCTCTACAATGGTGCCAGGAGCTACCTATAATCACCCCAACACCCGGGTAGGGGAGGGAGGCACTGAAAAGGTGAAAGCAGCCATAATCATCATCACCTGAGCCATGTTTGTTAATGTGTGTACAGAGGAACTCTATTTGTTTGTAGGTCCTTAGTAGAAGTGTGTCTAATGTTGACTTTTTGAGTCTAATATTGTTTGAATTTTCTATCGTTAGCCTAAGCCACGCTACCAGAGTGCTCCTTTCCTCCTATGTTTGTATGTTCATTTAAAAACATCCTGGAGTAGCAAAAAGCCCAGAGGGTCTCCCAGCCATTCCCCCGCCCAACATCAGGGGGCTCACCACCCCAGCACAGTGGTAGCCACCAGTGGCAGAGACATTGCCATCCCATCCTGAATGTGGGGCCCTGCCACATTTAGGTTTAACATGCACCCAGGTGCAGGTGGGGACCCTGCCCGTCCCCCCACTGGGTTCAGCCTAGGCCAGGGCCACGTTAGTTTCCAGAGTCAACAAAAAACACACTGTTCCAGCCAATTCTTCACTAATCTTAAAGCAAACACAAAGCTCAGGCACATCTCTTATCCTCTTTTCAGGTAAAAGTTTACCCTGCCCCTCGATATCATTGCAGCTGGAGGAATATTCCAGCCCTCAAACACATCACAATGCAACCCCCTGTCCACAGGGGGCTTGTGCAAAAGAAGCACAAGCAACTTTCCCAACTTCTGCAAAATCAGCAGTCTCAGCCCCAAACAGAAAGAAAACTTTAAATCACCATGAAAAAGCTTCTGGGGTGCAGGTGGGTGGGGGAATACCTTTCTCCTGGGCAGCCACTGCCCTGACCAACTCCCCAGAGCCAGATTTGCTTTGGAAACGCTCTGCTACCAAGAATCCACATTCAGAAAGGACATCATAAAAATAATACCCACTGATGGAATGACCTTTAAAAGGACATAATTAAAAAAAAAATCCTGGATGGGTGTAATTTTTACTTCCCTCTTGGGTTTTAAGGCTGTAAAAAAAAAAGGAGGAGGGGTTGATAAATCTTTTCAATGCAAGAGGTTTGTTGTAGAATGATACGACTCTGGAAACTGGCAATTTCAAATAAACAAAGAATGAAAAAAAGTGATAATTTCTATAGCCCAAATTAAAACTGCTGCCAGATTTGCACCATTTTTCATTGCAGGGGAAAAAAGTCCAACCCTATTGCAAAACAAAAGGCAGCAAGGAACCCCTGGGAGAGGACACAGTGGGGTACAAATGAGGGCAAACACAGTTACTGGCCATACTGGGAACTTGGGCCAGCACCTGGTGCCTGAGGGCCACTGGCCCCAGGGCCATAAACGTGCCCATCCCAGGTGGTGCCACCATCCCCAGTGCCAGGCAAAACCCAGCATCTCTTCCTTGCCACATAAACATCTATAGGGGGGAAAAAAATAGGGATAGCGCAGATCCTAAATGTGCAATTTGATATTCCAAAAAGAAAATGTAGCTTTTTGTGTAAAAGCAGAAAAATTTGTATGCATCCTCTCATGGTCTGTCATCCAGGATCAGGATCACAATTGCACTAACATGTCTTACTGGGTCGGGGACGAAGCACAGTCACTAATACATCCCATGCAAGGAAATGGAAGGAAGGAAAAAAATTCCCAAGACAATAGGAATATAGGGATTTTTTTTTTTTTTTTTCCTGTGCAACAAAAGCTGCTGCCTGCAATTTACTGCTGTGAACAAGAGCCTTAAGCAGGTGCTTAGAGAGCAGCTGTCACATAAAAGCCAATATTTAAAGCCGTTATGGTTACCTTACAATTATATTTACCTTGAATGTCGTCTGGGCATTATTAATTTCCTCCATTATCACCCAGTTTAACATTTTATTTTACATAAAGAGGCTTTTACCCCATCTCTAATTGCTCCCCACCACCCCCTCAACAGGGAGGGTACCCAGGAAGGTGTTTTCCAGGGGTTCCATCACTCCTGGGGCATCATGGAGACATGCACATGAGTCATACAGGGGACTGGTGGCCACAGTCAGGTTTTGGGTCCGGAACCCCTTCAAAGCCACCAATGGGAATCCATCAGGTTCCCACCCCAGCACCACACACCCACCAAAAACCACAAACACCTTGATCCTACTTATGCTACATTTAGGGCAGGAATAGATAAAATCATCTGTGCACACACAAGCCTGAAAGGATGCTTGAAGGGTGGAAAACACCTCTCCCAAGCTGATGCAGGTCAAAACCTGCATCCCCCAGCACACCATGGAGCCACCAGCAGACCCAGGAGCCGGACTTGGTGGTAGCGCTTTGCAAAGGGACATTTCCTCCATCCTTTGGGACCTCATCCAGCACTGCATTTACTCCACACCACACCATTTACAGCACACACCACTTAACTGCTATGTAATCCCATTAACCTTCTAAATAAAGGCCCGCAAGGGAAGGTGACCAGTGTCTGTCTGTTCAGTGGTATGAAGCAGCACCAATCTCTGCAGGAATGCCTCCCCTCTGCCGGGATGGGATGAAGAGAGTGAAGAGAGGGCTCATAACCTCCCACAATGGCCAAGTTCAATCCTGCATCAGGGTTGGATTAGGGGACCTATCCCGTGGAGATGGGCAGCAGTGCCTAGCTCATGGGATGAGGAAAATCATCATGCTCTAAAGCCATGTACTTAGGCAGCCCCATCCAGTACCCCTCCACAGGCATGAAACAGCCTCAGCATACCAAAATCTGCCACTTTCCAGCAGGACTAGCCCACTGCAGGCAGCTTCACATGAAACATCATCTTGGCTGGAAGGAGCGGCCTCACAGGACCATCCATCCACCTCTAAATTCAGGGTGTAAGTACAGTATATCTCCGTTAAATTATGGGCACTCAGATTAGCACGTCCTTGTCCTTGCTCTGATAAAGAAGCCCAGGGGCTGGGTTAAATTATAGGAGCAAATCAAGCCTTCTTTTGATTCTGACCCTATAGACACAAGAGTCCCAGAGGGTCCCAGTTTTCTTCTGCCCACTTGCCTTTATTTATTGCTAATTTCCCCTACTACAATAAACACATCCAGGGTCATCCGATCCCCATACTGTTGGCATTTTGTAGACGACATAAACCACACTCGGGGCCGGCAGCATTCCTGCTCCCCGGTTGCTGCGAACCAACAGAAAGTCCTTTATGAACTGGATGGGGAGACAGAGGGTGTCAGAAGGAGCAGGGGGCTGCTGAATGGATGGCATTTCTTTTTCCCTTTTCAGAGGCCTCCCTGAATAGATTTGTTACAGGACTGCTCAGACTGGGAACAGGGCAGGACAGAGCCGGCAGCAGTATGGAAATACCTGACAAGAGCCTGGCTAGCCTTATATCCCTGAAAAATCCCATGTGTCTTTGGAAACAGAAGGCTCCCTGGTAGCCAGCACAGTTGTATTTAGCGGGATGAAGCTGTTTATATTTAAGTTGAGTGGGAGAAATTCCCCTGGGAATGTTTTTATTGTGGCAGGTGGGGAGGTAGGGATGGGATATCCATGAACCAGGGCACACCAGCACTTAGCACCCAAGCCCTGCTGTAGGCCAAAGCAATGCCCAGCAGCCAGCTTAGCACCAAGCACCATCCTCTGTACCCTACCATCCCATTCAGTTCAGGGCTGGATTTATTCCAGCTACAGAAAAAAAGAAATTTTTTTGCACCCTTTTCCCCCTTTTACAAACTGGGGGAGGCTGGAAAATGATTGCACAGGCCACTTCCAAAACAACCTTCTTGAGAAATAACCACCCAAGGACTCTCTCTCTTAAAACATTCTTCAAAACACCACCAAACTAGTTTTCCCTTCCCCAAACAGCAAGTAAATCAGCTTTCAATCCAAAAATCCCACCCCAAATGAACAGGGCTCTACTCTGAGCTCTGGGTTGATGTTTTCAGCTTGCCTAAATGACTTAGGAGCATAAGTCCCAGTGACTTTCAGGGTTCCTAGGGAACAGATTTTACAAGACCTTGACATGCTGGGGTGGCCAGTATCCAGGGAGCATTGCCAGAACAACCTGGCACTGCTGCAGACCCCACCAAAACATGAGACGCCCTTTAAAAAAATCTGTCCCCTCACTTTTTAGAATAAAAAGTGAAAGAATCCAGCTATTTTTTGGACATTTTCTCCTGTGATAAATTTAAGGGTGCTTTGTTTGGGGGTTTTCAGCATTGCTGGTTTTGTTTAGGTTGTTGGGGTTTTTTTTTGTTTTGTTTAAGTTTGTTTGTTTGTTTTAAATGAAAGGCCACATGGTTTAAGGAATAATATCTCCTGGCTTAAACATCCAGAGTTTTGGAAAAAACCAGGAGATTGGGAAGGAATATAAAAACTAAATAATTTTAAAATAGCGACCTCTTTCCAGTACAGCTTCATCTGCTCGATTTTAGTTTCCCTTTGCCTTTGAGATCGACAAACTCCTGGCTAACACATTTCTGGCCCTTGGACAGGTACCTGCAAACAATACTGGGGTCACTCCTTGCTCTCCTCTCTGCATCTGGGGTCCCAGTGGGATGCAATTTTCAAGACTGGGTTGGAACTCCAGCATCATGGGCCACCCGTGAGGATGTTGGTTTGGGATCCAAGTGCCAGGGTGAGAGGCGCATTTATGCAACCCCGTCTCAAATTCGCTCAAACATTGCCCAGGAGGGTCAAAAGTTCAGACAACCCAACGCCAACACTGTCGAGTTTTGTTTCCTGCTCAGGAAAGCGGGTGAAGGAAGGAACCAGGGAGAAACAAGAAAGAGGAGAGAAATCCAATAAACGCTGGGGTGAGAAGGGAGAGGGGCAGGCGGTGAGAAAAGCAAACACAGGCTGCAACAAAAGGAGGAGAAAGGGAACAAGAACTGTGGAAAGCAAGAGGACAACAGGTTAGGAGGAGCCGGAGGGACGGACGAGGAGCTTGCACAAGCAGCTGACAAGGGGTAGCCCGCACGTGGCGGCATCCCACTGTCAGCTGTGCTGAGCTCTGGGGTGGCTGCTGTAGACCTGCGTCCCCAGCCCTGGGATACTTGCCCGAATGGGCCTCCCTTAATGTTTGTGGGGTTTTGTCATGGGTTTTGGTTTTGCTTTTTTTTCAACCCTGCAGCAGCTCTTAAGGAACCTGATGTGCAAATGGAAAGAGGTGACCTTTTGGGGACAATCTTTTTTTTTTGCATACAACGCCAACCTCATTTCTTCCCACCACCCTTCCACATCACTGGGCTCCCTTCTCCTCCTACCCACAGCCATGCAGGCTGGACATCTCCAAGATGTGAGACACCTACTCCCCCCTCCCCATGCCTGGGGACACTGCAGCAGCATACCACATTCCCAGCATGGCTGGGGGAAGATCCATTCTTCCTCCCTGGCCCCCCGCCAGCAAGGTGTCCCTTTCTGTGCCTCCTCCTGGCACAGATGCCAGCTGCTTCTCAGGTTTATGGTGTGGCATGGTTCAGAAGAAGAGGAGAGCATGCCCCAGCATGTGCCTGGATTTGAACAAGGCCACTCATATGTGGGCATGTGCACCTTGGAGGTGGAACAAAGGCTTTATGACTCTCGCATCACACCCGGCAGAGACCAGCCGGTGGCCTTCCCCGTGCACTCCGGCGACCTTGGATCTTTATTGTTTCTGAGAATGGACCCTTTATAGGCTCCAGATGGAAAGTGTAAAATTAATAACCCCTGGTTGGCAAATGCCCATATGTTTTCCACCTTCTCCCGAGATACAAGTTGTTTATAGCAGCATTTATTTAATGCAAATTAACATATAAATGAAGATACATGGCTCTTCCCAGAGACTTGCAGGAACTGCTTTGCACTGCGTTGTTATAGCCCATCATGTGCAATGATATAGCCCAGGGGAGGGGGCGGGAACATAAATCAAAACATTTTGCAGGGCTGAGTCCCTGTGCTGCAACCCCTAAAACCCTCCTGCCACCCCCAAACCCCTCCCAAGGCACCTGGGAGGGTACACCAGGACCACACCACAGGGATGTAAGTGAAAGATAGGGGGGGTTTTTTTGTTGTTTTTTTTTTTTTTTGTGTGCTTATTACTAAGTTTTTTTCCGTTCTTGAGAGACCACAACAACCTGTTCACTAAAACTTAACTCCTGGCCTGAAGGAAAAGACGGTTTGTTGCCTTATTTTCAGGAAATAGTCTCCAAACCTGTAGGAAAGGTTTCCTTTGAAATAACTTCAGCCTTTTTTTTTTTTTTTTTTTAGAAAAAGTTCTTTCCAGTTTCCAGCCAGGAGGAATTTCACAAGCCTCCTGCAAGGGCCCTTTTCTTAAACAATATATATGAAGCCAGCCTGGGAGGTGCTAATTGCTTTTTATCTAAATGGACTGTTTCTCCTCATGCCACCAGTGCTGTTGATGGTGGAAGGAATACAATACATTATCAGGGAGCCAGATACATGTGTACAAAGGGTATTTACTCCTAGGAGGCTAAAGATATGACACAAAGAAAACCAGCCTTGCGAAGGTACCCTGTTAACTAGTGATGGATGAACCACCAAAAGAAGAAAGATCTGAAAGTGGTGAGCAGATAAGACTTTCCAAGGCCTTATCTGAGCCCATGGGTACCTCCTGGAGGTGCAACCACTAGGACTTGCTGGCAGGGCAGAGTGTTTGAGGTCTCAGCCCAAAGCAAAAGGCTTAGTGCACCTTGGACAACCTGGGAATGGGGTGGCATCAAGTCCACCTGCACTTCTTGGGCTGCTATGCAAACCCAAGCACCCAAGCAAGTTTGTGACCACTTTAAGACAGTGATGAATGTGGTTGTGGCAAGTCATTTGGGTGCTTTCAGACATTTGGGTCCTCTGATGCCTGCCTGTGATAACCTCCTCTTAAACCAAAGAGCAAAGGGCTTTGAGAATGGCTTGGAGACCTTGAAGAAAAGTCTCCTGCCCAGCCTGCATGGTGGGAGCAGAGGGCCAGAGTGGGATAAGCCTGGCACAGCAACTTCTTAAAAAAAAAATCCACACAGTGACATCACATTTGTTCATCAATGACCTGAGTTAAACCAGTGCAAGTTTCTTAATTCAGAGCCAGCCCAAGCCTTTAAAAACTGTTGACTTTCCAGAAAAGCAGGAAGTGGGTAAACACAGCAATTGGCTACTCTTTCTACTGCCCACATGTCACCATAAGGCAGGGGGAGAAAAAAATTCTATTAGGCTTTTATTTAACACAAATTTGAATGTATTCCAGGTCACTGATCACATAAGCAATCATGATACGAGTAATAAAGAAGTTCCTACCATACCTTTATTTGCTTTCTACCTGTAATAAATCTTTATCACACACCATGCTGATTGCAACAGTATCACTTCCTTTCCTCTCCCTCACCCCAAGCCTTTATTTTTTCTTACAGAGCAGCAAAAAAATAACTTGATACATCTGCAAAGCACACCTCAAAGCTTGTGCTTTGCTGCACTGCTGAATAGCTTGGACTGGGAAGGGACACTGGGTCCCAGCTCTTTCCCAAAAGGCTGCAGACAGGGTGGGTAGGGATGTTGCAACATCCCAGGGTGGCTTTCCCTAGGTCCTTCAGCTGGACTGTGACAACACTGCACAGGTTGCAGAGCTCAGGGTATCTCCTTGCAGCTCCCTGTGCAAGCTGTGCCCATCCATACCTGTGTCTAAACCTTCCTGAGTTTCTCCATGTTTTCTCTGGGGTGCAAAGCATCCTGAATCCACATCATTGTTCTCTGCCCCCCAGATCAGCATCTCCTGGGTCTCACCCTGCAAGAAATGATGGGTGTTTCAGGAGCTACACCAAGCTCATGCAGGTACCAACACACACAGACACCAACACACACAGACAAGTCTTCTTGTACATGCTGGAAAGTGAAAACCAGCTACATACTCCTCTAGCTCTGCCTGTGCCGCAGATGAAGCTCAGCTTTGCTGGAGGATGGTTTGCATCTGCTCTCTGTGCCCTCCCAGGCTACTTGTCCCAGGTGAGGTGGGTAGAGATGGGTTCAAACCCAGAAAGCCCCCAGGAATGTTTCCACAGACCCCTCCCAAGCTCAGGACCTCTTACTGCCCACAAGCATATAAACTATGATGTGACAAAACCAAGAAGATCCCACTCCAAGGGTCTATAGCCACAGGGAACCCAATAAGAAAGCGGTGATATTTAAAACTACATCAGAAACCATTGTACAAAAAGGAAAATTTGGATCTGTTTCATCTTTGCATGATGCTGGGAAATATTAACCTGCATTTTTTCTTAGGAAGCAATCACTAAAAGGGTTGGGTTTTGGTTTTGTTTTTCAAGTGATGGCCCTATGTTAGAGCAGGCCAACACACCTCAAACCCAAGTTTTTTCCCTTCCTGTAAATCAAAAGCAATGGATCACATTTTGGATAAAAGGAAGTGCTTGGGAGTTTCTCCCCCAGTGTAACACTGCTTGTAAAACTAATCTCTGTGAAGTCTATCATCAGTGCAAAAACTCACTGTAGTGCCTAATAATATTAGCCATTGCACTCCCTAAGCAAGCATCCACAGTCTTGTGAGAAACACCAAAGCTTCAGGAACATTTAGAACTTCAAAATCTATGCTAAAAAGTCAAAAGCCAAAAGTTATTACAAACCACCCCTGTAGATTCCTCCCCCCCTGGAAAACAGAAGATCAACACCAGCAGATTGGTTTTGAAAAGAGAAATGCTCTTAAGCTTCTCCTTCAACAAGCCCAAAGCTCAACTTCCAGGTTGGGAAGGTTCACGGGAGGAAGCTGTTGGCAGAAGACCACACCACAGATGGCATCAGGCTGTGGTCTCCCCAAAATCCCCAGTGTCCAGAGGAGGACACACCTCCAGCACTCCCCAATTTTGATAGACCCTGATATCTGGGGTGTCTCAAAGGAGTCAACATTTGTGCACATACTTTCCCATCTGCGTCACCATTTCTAACTCCTTCAAGCAGCTTCCCACTCTTCCCAGCATCACACTTTCCAGCTTTCATTCTCCCCTGGCCTCTGTTGCTTAATCTGTCTCATTTGTATGATCTGCATCCAAATCTCCACAATTTTGTCCTTTCGTTCTCGAGCACGTGATGTTACTTCCTGCTAATGCAAGGGCATCAATCACCTTCATCTTTCCCTATTTAATGATATTTATCCACCATCGCATGGGAGAGGAGTTGGCTGCAGCCCAATTTGGCAAAATAGATTGGTACCAGTTCAAGCATAATCTCACTAAATACACAGATTTTAATTTCCCCCCTAAGTGAACTATGCTGCAGCTGCAATCGTTGTCCTTGGGACAAAATCTGAACACTGGTTTCCAACTCCTGCAGTTTTCACCGCTTGTAGAAATGCACTGACTGAAACATCTCCTTACTTCATGCCACTGGGCATCTGACCTCCAATGCAATGGCAAGGGCAGGACACACAGTTGCTCTGCCAGAGCCTCCTGCCAATGACATCCAGTAGCTGAACAACAACAACTTTTTGTTTAGACAACTAATTCACCATTTGGTTTGAGGATGTGAATGTTACTGCCATCAAGTTACCCCACGCTTGCCATGGGCTGCGACTAGCCTCATGGTCTCCCTTTAACATTTGGATTTGATGACCTTAAAAGTGACTTCCAACCAAAAAGATTCCATGGACAGTCACCAGCACTCAGCTGGCACAAGGGACCACGCTGAGCTCACAGTGGCAGCAGAGTCAACACAAACCCAAAAAATCCTCTTGGACCTTGCAAATTTGAATCCTTCTCCCTTTGGGGAACCATCCCATTTTTGAGGGGGTCTACCTTTTGTCCCCAGATATAAAATTGAGGCAACTCCAGCTGCGCAACCTTGGCATCAAATGGCCAACCCCTTATCGCCCCATTGCCTTTGACAGCCAAAGCCCTTGGGGGTCCAAGGTAGGCCAGGCCAGTGTGAAATATTACAACCCCTCTCCCACCATTAGCTAGAATCCATCAGGATTACCTGGACCCTGAAAGGCTGCAAATCCCTTCCTTGGAAGGGCAGGATGCTTTCCTCTTCCTTGGGCCTGGAGAGGAGGCAGCACTTCAACTCAGTAGCACAGCGTGGGTGCTATTTCACCCCTGTTGTTGTTAATTGCTCGAAGATCAGGCAGGCTGATAGAGTGATTATTCACAGACATTTATACCATCCCAGGACCACTTTTTTTATAACTTTATTTCATTTTCTGCTGTTTACTCAAAGTACCTTTATCACTGCACGCTGATAGTCTGTTCTTTATTGCCCCAGTGTGATTGCAAGGAGTCTAAGCATAGTGCAATAACACACATATATAAATATTTGAACAGGAAAAGAAAGTCTGTCTGATTCGTGCTATGGAAGGAATAAATTAAAACAAATAATACCGCTAGAGGGACCTTCACTCTGAACATCAGCCCTGGGGAGGTCACACACATTGTCTGAGGTGTAAGTCCCAGCAAGTGATGGCAAACCATTCTCCCCATCCCCACCCCAAGGCCACCCTCAGATCCCTTCCCTTCTCCCACCTCCCAGCAACACAATGCTCCAGGCTTATTAGAAACCACAACTGCAGCACCCGGCACATGTCTGCAGGACTTTGTGTTTGCTGAGGATCACAAAAATAATTCCACTTGAGCACAAGAAATGTGTTTTGTTTTTGCAGTTAAAGACCCGAGTAGTTTTAATTAGTTGACTTGGGTCTTTTGCATTCGGTCCCCACACAGCATTGCGGGTTCAAAGAGGAGCCTTTCTATGTGTTTTCCCCCTTTTCTTTTCCGTCTCTCTTCTAACGCTGCGTGTGAATAGTTGAAGACAGGAGTGAAAGACACTGGACTTAGAAAGTAAAATCTCCAGGAAGGAAAAATGGAGGCAAACACAGGAGCTAATTTAGGCAGGCATAGCTGGTGGTGTTTGTGGTTGTCCCTGACAGCGCTGCTGACTCGAAAGCACCTGTGTTTGCTCACTAGCTTTCCCCAATCTGCTAGAAAATGGCCCGAGCATGTCACATGGCAGCGAGATAGTCCGAGCACCATGGGAATAAAAAAGCCTGAGCTCTTAGTGGAGTTAATCATTAATGCGCCTTTTCTTTGTCCCATTCAGGAGTGCTGACAAGCGCTTTGATATTTCATATTTGCCATCAGGTCAGCAGCAGCCATACCCAGGTACTAATGAGCAGCTTGGCTCACGCCTCCCTGTCTCCCTGCCCACCTGCAGACTTCCCTTCGCCTGCCCTCCGCTCCCCATGCATACATCAAGGTGTGTGTGCATACACCCCATGCACCTATATATGCATGCTCTTTTCCAGCTGGGTCAGGCTCCCAGCAGCTCCAAGCCCATGCAGAAGAGCTCCTTTGGTTCTACACCAGCTTCCTGGGCCCCAACCTCAGGGTCTCTCATCCTTTGGGATAAAATACAGGACATTTGAAATGTCATGTGGCTCATACGCTCCATATTGGTCATCTGAATACGGTGCTTTGTATTTCTTAGCAGCTGTCAATTAGTGGGGGGTGAGGGTGTGCACTTTGGGGCTGAGCAAACAATCCCCAGCAAATAATGTATGGCCAGGGAGGAATGCAGACTGCCTAGCTCTGCTCCTCTCCTCCCCCCAGTGCCACTGAGGGCCTCAATTATTTTCTGCATTGCATTTCTTTTTCCAGCACCCGATTCTTCCAGGTGTTGGGAGTTTTAGGGCCTCACCTGTCAAAGATGTGGTTTAAGAGAGGAGGGAATGACATCCCTTCCCATTGACACCTATAAAGGCACCAGTGGCTGGTTCTCCTTTCTCTGACTTTGCAATTAAAATGAATTTGGGCCACTTTGCAACAGAAACCCTTGTTCTGCAGCATAAAGGACAGACGGGTCCCCAGGTGCCCATAAAGCTGCTGGGGAAGGTGATTTGTGCCAGCATCAATGAGAATCGCAGTCAAACTTGAAAGTGCTTGAACTTTTCCCTTGACACCGTCAAACCCTGACAACATGCTTTGCTCACCCACCCTGAGAGCAGAGCCTGCCAAAAATTGCACTGGGATGGAAGGAGAACCATGCTGAGGGTCTTTGCCATGCTTTATCCCTGTGTTTATAACACCTAAATATGGAAATCCAGGTGAACCCCATCAGCTGGTAAGATTTCACCCCAAGGTCTTACTGATTCTGTCACTGACAGCCACCAATACATGCTACCTACATCCCTCTCTGTCTCAGAAGGCTGCCTGTGGAGGCTAGATGGAGCACATGGGGAAAATATGGAAGGTTCTTTCACATGCTTCATGAATTTCTATGCCATTGCCCCTAGGATGCCCATAGTTGAACTGTTGAAAATTGAAACAGGCCTTGCAGACCATCCTTTTGGCAAGAGGAGACACAGGAGCTGCAAGGCAGCTGAGAATTTTCTATTCAAGCAGCTTTTGGCCCAGGGAGCCCTGCCACCACGTTCCTCATGAACTTGGCACACCCCAAAACCACCAGAGAATTGCAGGGCTGGGTCACCAGCTCCTTGTGCCAGTTTGTTGGGTTTTTTTCAGATCAAAGAGGAAACTCCCTTAAATGTCACAGATTTGTAAAGGCCAGCTAATGGTGACTCACGGAGATAAAGTTCTCAAGGACATTGAAGGAGCCTAGAAGTCGTGGTACCATAGGCTTCCTGTAGAAGTGAGCCATGTCTGGAGAAGTTACCAAGGTCACCAATATTCAGAGAGCACCCCACCACTGGCTTATGCCTCTATTAAATCTATGAACACTATTAATTTTTGCAGGTGACAGAGGTGTTGGATGCACCACTGGGCTCAGAGCAGGGGTTTTGGGCTCAGGTGAAGGGAAGATTGGAGTAACATGAGCATCACCCAGTCTGATGAGATCAAAGGAACAAATAGTCTGTATCTGGCCAATAATAGATGTCTAGAGAAGATTAGAATAAGATACACACACTGATATTTCTCCTGGGGGCTCATCCTCACACCCAGAGACCCCAATGGCTGAGAGAGGGGAGGAATTTTGTATACCATTATCACTTTGTAATTATGCTTACATCATTATGTAAGCATAATTAACCCTTTCCTAAACATAGGTACCTATAGCATCCTGCACAAGTACTTCAGACTGAAGTATCCCCTGCATGATGGCCTACACACTACAGTTCACATCAACCACATGGGAACACATCCTGAATTCAGAGCAAGTCCAGCACAGCACCAACTGTCCACAGACAGATTTCCCAAAAAAACCCAGGTAAACATCACAGCCCCAAGGCCACCAAGAACTTTGGCCTCCACCTTGCCTTATGGAACACACAAGTGGGTACAGCTGTTTTGCAACAAGGGTCTAGCAGAGCAGCTATAATAAAGAATGCCACTTCAAACACTCCTGAGGAGTCAAGAGCCAGCTCAGGTCCCTTGGAGGCAATAAAATCACCCATAAGGCCACATCTCAGAGGGCTCTCCTGTCCTTGAGAAATGCCTGCACACTCACATCACAGCCAAGGCCTCATTGGCAAGAGTGATAAAATTTAACACACTCAAAATTCCTGCACCCTCAGCTTGTGCAGAGCTAGGTCAGGATTGGTCCCTTTAGATACTTGTAGTTATTTACTCCTTTAATTTTCACTTAAACAGATGAACAAACAGGAGGGTTTTAAAGTCAAGCCATGGGAAGCACCCAGACATGGGAAGGAGACCCCTGCCACCCAGGACAAAAATCAAAACCCGGCACCTGATGCTACTCACAGTCACATCGCCTCACCTTGGAGCCACCTCACAGGTACCAGCTGCTGTTGCATCCCAGGTGGGTAAGGATGCCTGGACCCACTTTGTAGGGTGGGGCTCTCCAGGATTGGCCAAGATGGGGGTGGGAAGTGCTGAATCACTCCCTTCTGCAAAAATCCCAGCACCATGGAGGTGTAAAGAGGCCCCTGGAGTTCTGCATGTTCAGCCTGTGACTCCACAAATCCTTCTGCCTAAAGCCGGCAGTGGTGCTCAATTTGAAGCTCTTGCTTTGCCCAGTTATTGAGGTGCCCTAGCTTGCTCTGCTCTGAGCTGAAGTTTTCAGAGAGAGAGAGGTAAGATCTCCAGGGCTTTCTGCAAGCTTTAGCTCAGACCCAGCTCCATCCTGCAGCCGAGGATGCAGAGCTGGGCTGGAACAAGGCACCAATGTGCGCTACAGCCAGGGACGTGGGGTCTCTGTCAAGCTGCTAAGAAATGTTGAGAAATGAGCTGGCTGTGGTGTAGGATCAGCCCCCTGGAGAGAAAATCTAGGGTGCTAAAAGGTTGTTTAATCTGGTGGGGAGAAGATAAATGGGAACCAGTCAGCAGGACCTGCTCTCAGGCATACCCGCAATGGAAGCAGAGCAGAGCCTTCCAGCAGCACAAGTGATTAATGAGCACAGCAGCCTAATTACGGTCCTCTCTGGCCACCAAGCCTTAATCTAAGAGACATTCTTAACAAACCCCTGAAGCTGTGATTGGGCTTCTAGGGTAAATCACTTACATTTATACACAGCCATAGGAAACTGATCTCCCAGTGAGCAACCAAAGCTCATTGATAATTGCTTGTTTCAATATTTTGCCTTCCCCATCGCTACAGCTGATTTGCCGCGTGCATCCTATGCCGAGGCAAAGCCAGCCAAAAAGGAAGCTTTCCTGGAAAAATAACAAAGGTACTTTCAGCCGCAGAAATCCCCATCTCGAATCCAAACAGGGAAGCCTCTGTCCCCTGCCAGCATAGGCAGGGTTTCCGCCTGCCTGCTGTTTGACATACCTCAGGCAGGGGAAGGGGCCACTTCTCCTGACATGGGGTGGAAATCCTCATCCTTCTAGGTGCTCTTTCCAAGCTCAAGTACTAGCAGCTCCTCGTTAGGGTGGATAATAGCTGAAAGCAACACGAACACCCAGGCAGAAAGCCAAGCTGTGGTGACATGTGGCATGGAAAAGCCATGTCACTTCAATGACCTGCTTCCTTTTGAGCAGAGGAATGAAAAATCCAGGTTCTTGAATCCGGGGGCTCAGTTGTGGTGAATGCCACAGTTGTTTGATGCCAGTTTTGGGGATGCAAAGGGGAAGGATGCAAGGATGTTGGGCTTGCCCCCTGTGCACTTAACACGGCTCCCAACTTGCCAGCATGCAAAGGAGAGGGGAAGGATGGGGATGGATGAGCCATGATGTGCTTTGGTGTGATGATTCTGGAAGGAATATGTGCCAGAACACCTCACTTTCACATAAAACCAGTAGAACTTATTACCACCTAAACCATCCTTGAGGTGTGTGTTTATCTTCAGAGAACTTCAGAAAATGGATTCTTGCTTTCTCCATTCAGGTTGTTCTGGAGATTCTTAAACAATCATTATCAAACTGTCTCAACAGTTATCAACAACAACAATTTAAATTTTTTTATCATGTTCTCACTAAACTGAAGGCTATTATCAGACCAATAGGTGTAGAAAATTGGTATTAAAGCAGAAAAAAATGTCCGTCTAGGTCATTGGTTCAAATCTAGCCCATGTTGTTATTAACCAGAAACCATCCAACCCATCAGCTCCATGGTGGATAAGGAAGGGTCATGTCCACAGCATCTTCAGGCTCAGTCCCTCAGCGGTAGAATGATGCTGAGCCAACAAACAAATCTGAACCCTGCCTAGCATTGTTAGTGGCCTTTTCGGTGACCCGGAGCCACTCAGTTAACCTCTTATGATAATAAGATAATGAGAGCCTCCAATGAGTAAATATGCAATTACAGGGGCTGCTTCCAGAGGGCAGGGGTGGCCGGGCAGTGGCCACTGCAGCCCCTCACCCGCTCAGGTAGTCCCAGGCACCTCCCAGCTCAATTAATGGGGAAGAAAAGCATCTTTGCTCCCACAGTGAGCAGAACCATGTGCTCAATGAGGGCCCATCAGGTACATCTGAGTGGGTCAGCAGGCCAGGCATGTTTGCTTTCCCATCTTCTATTATTAATAAGGAGCTGGACATTTCCCACAGTGCTCGTCACAGCTAAGAGAGAGTGAGTGGCATGTTTGTGCTGCAGGCACACCCTGGTTTTGCTCCAATAAAGGCTTTAAGATCCTTTCTGCATGAGGAGGGGATGTACCTGACATCACCAAGATCAGGGGACTTTGGTAACAAGGGGAGTCATGCAGTCAGAGCTGCCCTCTCCATCCTGCAGCACTCTGAGCTGATTCCCACCTGCCTTCTGGGGCCTCCAGATCTCATCTGTCCCCTCACCTTAGAAACATGAATCAGAACTGTTTTGGTTGGAAGACACCTTTAACATCATCGAGTCCAACAATCATCCCAGCACTGCCAGGTCACCCCTAAACCACGTCCCTCAGCAACACATCTCCACAGCTTTGAAACCCCTCCGGGAATGGGGGGACTCCACCATTGCCCTGGGCAGCCTGGGCCAGTCCTTGACAACCCTTGCAAGGAAGAAATTGTTCCTCATGTCCAACCTCAACCTCCCCTTGCTCAACTTGAGGCCTTTTTCAGAGGAGTATTTTAAAGGCTCAAGAGGAGGCAAAAGTGCTGTGTGAAGGCTGGGATTGTTTAGGATGGAGAAAAGGAAGCTCAGGGGAGACCTTCTCACTCTTGACAACTCCCTGAAAGGATGTTGGAGCCAGGTGAGGTTCATCTCTTCTCCCAAGGCATGAGTGACAGGACAAGAGGAAATGGCCTCAAGTTACACTGGGGGAGGTTTAGGTTGGACCTGAGGAACAATTTATTCCCCTCCAGAGCTGCCAAGGCCTGGCCCAGGCTGCCCAGGGCAGTGGTGGAGTCCCCATCCCAGAAGGATGGAGATGTGGTGATGAGGGACATGGTTTAGTGGTGACCTGGCAGTGCTAACAGTTGGACTTGATGGTTTTCAAGGTCTCTTCCAACCAAAATGATTCTATGATTCTGTAAGGCTGGGTCATTTCTACATGATACTTGTGACCTGCCACCCCGCTGTGATGAGAACTGGGCAGTGCAAATAGAGCAAGTTTTGAAATAACAGTGCTTGGGTATATCTCAATGCCAGGAGATATGGCTGTGATCAGCAGCACGAATGACATTCTGTAAGACTTGCAATGACAAAGTCATGGAGAGCAGGTCCATCAAGGGGGGTTAAGGACCAGGAGATACCAAGATCTTGTGAAAAAGCCAACAGGGGCACAGAAAACAACGTAGAGACGTGTCACGGCTGGAAGGGACTGGAGCAGGGAGATTCAGGCAGGTGCTGGCCGTCCTCCCTCCCCACCAGGGCGGCTGGCTCCCTGCTGCGCAAACACAGTCAGGTGAGATAAGACGTGTGTGCACAGCACTCAGCCAGGAATTTGAGGCCCAGCCCCCCACTGTAGCTGCCCTCCCAACAGCCACCTCTGCCCAGCTCATTCCCCACTGCCCCTCTATGCTCCCTCACTCTTGGGATGTCCATCAGGGATGCCCAGAGATGCTCCCACTGCAGCACCACCTCCGCAAGATGTCGTGCCAGGGCGATGTGGGAGATAACATGGGACATGTAACCTCTCCCCCCAAAAAAAGTGCTGATGAGAACATGAGCATTCATGGAGGGAGTCAGAATTTGCCACGATGCATTGGATTTTGGGTGCAGGTGACAGGGATGAGTCATGCCAGTAGCGGGTAAACACGGAGCCTGGCTTACCCATCAGCACCAGAAATGCCTCCTCATCCTTTCACCACCCCAGAGGAAGACTCAGAGTAATAAAGGCTGGTTTTAAAATTAATATAGTGATACCTCAGAGATTAATATTCCTGATAAGGAGACAGGAGCAGGACTGAATAGGCCCGTGGTTCAAACAAAGGTTTCTGTTGAGTGGGCCTAGTAGAAGACGGATGGTTCGTTAAACATTGCCAGCATACTTTGCCGGTGCCGTTCCCTGGTCATGGCGAGTGGCAGCCGGAGCATTGTGCGGCAGATGTCGCCACTCATTTCAGCCAACTTCAACGCTATTTCTTATCTGTGTTGGCCTTGCTGAGATGAAGGTGGTTTCAGGGTTTTGAATGCACTATGCTCATGCATGGAAAACATTCCTGACGGTCTCAAGATGTTAAAAAAAAAAAGCCACCCCACTTGTTGTGGCCAGGCGGGGAGAAGCCGAGCAGTGGCTGCTGGTCCTGGGGCTTTCTGGCTCCCACAGCAGAAAAGATTTGGAGGTGTCAGAGCTGCCTTCCGCCTCACCTTCCCCCTCCTTCTAAATGCATTAGGCAAGGTGCAAGGAGTGCCCAAAAGGCATTGAGCAATTTGGACTTCGCCTCAGCCTCTCGATAAGGGCTGGTCATCCTCCCCAGGTAGCTGCTGTTCCTTCTACCCGGGGGCCCATCCCATGGAAGCAATTCTCCTGAAAAGCTGGAAAAAAGCCGTTGGACCAAAATTAGCCTTGCAAATTAAAATCACCTTGTGCAGCCTCTTTAATATTTCACCAGCAGATCTGCAAAGCAAAAGGCTTGCTGGGGAGGCTTGGACAGCAAAACAAGGGCTGATCACATCAGCTTCTCCACTTCTTCATCAACTTCTTCCTTCCTCATGCCACCCACTAGAAATTAAACCACTAAAGAATGGTGAGTCAGGGCCATCCAGGTGCTCTTCAGCATCAATTATCATCACTGCAAAGGGCTTGGAATAGCGCACCAATGTAAGAGCCCCATCTATTTTGATTTCCACCCAGACGGGCTTTCTGGTGTCACCCTGTCTGTGCATCCCTCCCCTCCCTAACCCTTGAACTCCTTGGTTGGTTTCAATCAGATTTGGCAAGACAATAGCCGTCTGGAAGCTCATTAAGTCCTTAGTGGGGTTTGTGGACATAGTCATCTGTGAGCAAGCAAGAGGTTGGGGGATGGCCATGGGGTAAAATCACTCTGCTTGGGACCCCTCTCCCTTCCAGGGAGAGCAGAAGCTCATCATCCCACCACCTGAGATGCTGCGCATGTTTTTCCCCTCACTGTTTTGGGATGTCTTGCCCCTCCTTTGAATCTTTCTCCATGTTCTTCCCTGAATCAGACTCTTTGTAATACCTCTTTTTGCTGTAGCAGGGCAGCCAGGATATCTAGGGTGGAATAATTAGTGGCATTATAACACTTTTTATTACTCTCTTAGGCATCTTAACAATGCTGAGTCACACGAGGGGATTAGGGCAGCTCGGGGTAGATGAAACCCTTTTCAGGACCAGGCCAGTGAGATTACAGGCAGGCAGATTTATGGACGCTGAGATGAAGCCAGGACCTGGACATTTCTTGTGGGAGCCAGCTCTGCCAAGCAGTACCTACCTGGGATAACACGAGTCCAACCTTTGCACCCACGAACATCTTGGGCCAAATTCAGGGTGTCTAAACTTCACACAAGCCCAGCTCAAGCATCCCTAATGCTTGGAGGAAACCAATAATTAAATCCATACTGCCCAAAAAGCCCAAAAAAAAGACTTATTTTTCTTAAAAAATTAGTTGATGATGATGATATTAATATTATTACTATTATTATTATTTGTATGGTTATTATATTGTTATTACAAGGTATAGGCTTCCATTTATAGTAAGGAAGAGGAAAATGAAGCTTGACTGAACAAATCATAGGCCACTGTTCAGGTTTGGCCAGCTCGTCCCATGTCATTGCTTCATGAAGCATCCTCAGGTAACACCAACACCTGTGGAAAAATGAAGGAAATATCTGGCAAGGGTCATTTTTCCTGTCTTCATTCTTGTTCATCCCAGTCACATTTCTTGGGGAAAATGGGTAGAGATGAAGCAATACATGCTTCTTCTAGTCCCATCTCAGTACCATCTCCAAGCAGGATGGCTTGATGAAAAGAAGAGTTGATGCTATTTGAGCACATCCTCTTCATCACATAGAATCATTAAATCATTGAATCATTTTGGTTGGAAGAGACCTTGAAGATCATCGAGTCCAGCCATTAACGCAGCACTGCCAGGTCACCACTAAACCCTGTCCCTCAGCACCACATCTCCATGGCTTTGAAACCCCTCCAGGGATGGGGACGCCACCGCTGCCTTGGGCAGCCTGGGCCAGGCCTTGTGGGGAATAAATTGTTCTTTGTGTCCTCAACCTTCCTTGGTGCAACTTGAGGCCGGTTCCTCTTGTCCTGTCACTTGTTCCTTGGGAGAAGAGACTGACCTCACCTGGCTCCAACCTCCTTTCAGACTTTTTCCCACTAGTTCCCCACCATCACATCTGCAGGTACTGCTGGAGACACAGGGACAAGCCCTCCAGGAGCAGAGTGACCCAAGGAAGGAAGCATCATGCCCCAGTGCTGCTCTGCCCCAGCTCAGAGAAGCCTGTCTCCAGCCCTGGGTGAGGTATCCAGGGCAGGGACAGGTACCAGCAACCAGCCGGCATGTGGCCACCCCAGTTTGGCAGGTGAGCGAGCCCTGCTACTGCTTAGGAGGTGACGGAGATGGTGCCTCACACTAGGGCTCCTTATCTTGTGGCAGAGAAACCTGCAGCAGAGCCATGCTGGCAGAGTGTTACTTCCAGCAGCATTATATTCACTTGGAAAGAAAAAAAAAAAAAAAAAAAGACAGAAGAATTCAATTGCCAAATATATTGTTCCAGTAACTGTAACAGAAACAACTGTGGGTCATGCCAAGTTACAATGCTCCTGTTAAGTAGCTCCTGCCATGTTGCAGTTAATGCCTATTGTTATTGAGGAGCTCCCATGCAGGATCACCCCGCTTTGAAGTAGCTGAGGCAGGCTCTGCCCTTTCCTCTATGCTGTTTTATTTATTTTTTTTTTTCCAAAAATACCCCTATAATTTAGGCTGGGAGCAGAGCTTCCAAAAATGGTGGGGAAACTTGGCAGCCATCAGCAGACACCCCTCCCTCCTCCCCAGTTTGTGCTGCACGGGCATGAGGGGGAGATGAGCAATGATGGCTCTGGTTAGAGAAGCACTAGGGTTTGATTGGGGTTGGACTCGAAAATCTCCAAGGTCCCTTGCAACCCCTGACACCCTGTGATACTGTGATACTGTGATTGTTAAGTTTGTGCCATATTTTGAATGCCCTGGACACAGATGGAGAGTGCCTTCACTTCTGTGAAGAGTCAATGCAATGGATGTAGTAGGATCAGCGAGCTGTTGAGTTTCAGATCAGGGGTCTGGGATGTCTCCAGCAGGGCCATGGGGATGATCTCCCCACTCCTCTCCAGGTGAGGAGGTGTCCAGAGCTAGACACATGGTTTCCAACCACTATCATGTGGTGGATATCCTCTCCAAGCAGTTGCACGACTGTCTCTTGAACCCATGTACCCCTCAGGCATCCATTGGGCAGGAGCTGGGGCAGAGCTGCTCCATGTTCCACGGCTGCATTTCTCTCTGGTGCTCCCTCTCCCATCTTAAGGATTTTATCCAATTTAAATGGCAAGGATTTAAAATGCCACCTGAGTTAAAAGGACCTGATTAAAACCGTAGCCTCATCATATTTCTTAAACATGCAGTTGCATCGCTGTATTTACATTAGTGTCAACTTTAATTTAAATTCTGCATAACTATATTTGCTCCCCTAAATTCATTCACCAGGAACACAGCACAAATTACTCTGCACTAACTGCACTTTGTCTATGGCGGAGTGGTTCGGAAATTAGCACCATAAGTGAGAGGTGGGACGTGTCATTCCACCTCGTTAATGTCTCATTAATTAACCCATCTAGGCCAGGAGCAGATCGATGATGCCAAGGTTGGTGAGATGCTGGCCCTGCTCTGCAAGCCCTTGGGATTACTCTGAACTTCTGGGCTCATTCCCCACCCTTTCAGGTGTTGGGTTGAGTTCAGTCTGAGTGGGTGGATAAACCCACTTTTTAGCCCCTTTTAGGGGCTGCTCCATAGGTCTCAGGTACGAAGCTCAAGCTGCTGGTGAAATGGCAGAGTTTGATGAACACCAGCATCAGTTTGTCTTTAGCACTATGCCTTCAAAAGGGAAATTGAGTTGGACTCGGTGATCCTGACAGGTTCCTTCCAACTTGAGATATCCCCTGAAATATGAATGAATACAATTAAATAATAATACCCCAGCAAGGGCGGGGGGGGGGGGGGGAAAATAAAAATACTCCTTTTGTGAGGCAATAAAACCCTTTTTTTTGTGGAGCTGCTTGGCAAGGCACCGATTAACCATAAGGTTTTTCTGGCAATGGACTAAGCCAAGTTGTGGCAGCATCCCCGGGCATAGGGAACAGCCAGGTGCTTGGGGACTTTGGGGACACATGGGGTCAGCTCTTAAGGCAGCACAGAGACAATAGGAGCCCTCCTGCTTTTCAGCCCATCCTCCTGACCACCCACCAGGGATGAAGGGGGAAAAAGGACAAAAAAACGCACACCAACAAAAAGAAACACTGTTGGTTTCTCAGATTTTTGTAACAGTGTTTAAAGCCGGTGCTTCCTGCAGGTGTGCTCAATGCCTATGAGTGCTGAACGTGAGCTCAGCCAGGCAGGCGTTTTCTTTAGTCTTTTTTCCTTTTCACCTCGTAAAACCCTTTCAAGCTAAATAAACCTTATTACAACAGCAGCCCAGCTCCCAAAACCAACAGCCCAGGGTAGGACAAAGAGTAAAAATAGCAAAGCATCCCTGCCGGCATCAGCACTTAGCTCAGACAGTGAGACCAGCCTGCGCTGGAGTGTCTGACCTTGCTACGTATTTATTTTTAATTACAGCATTTGCCTGCTTGATCAGCAATGACATCGTTAAAGAAAAACAAGTGGTGGCCTGGGCGGATTAGAGGAGTAGGGAGGGTGATCTTCAGGGACACTGGGCACCAGGAGGAAGGGGAATGGAAGCAGCTGCCTGAACATAGCAGGACCTGCCTCTGCAAGGATATTGCCATCCAGGTCACAGGGGATGAATCCCACCAGTGCACTGCAAGGGCAGGTTCTGCTCATGCTAATAAGCACCCCAGGCTGGTTGAAGTATGAAACATTGTGATTTTGCAGCTCTGCATCTCCAGCCCATGAGGGCAACATCCTTTATTTTTCAGAGCATGGCGCTCCTGCAGTGAGGACAGCTTGCTCTGAACGATTATGTGATCACGTCTGTGTCTGCAGGGATGGATGGTGGGCACATGCAAGGCAATATTGTGCAAGGCTACACTGCTGGTGCCTTGATTTCTTTCCCAAGGTGTGACTTGGAGACCCAAACAAGGGACAAGGGGACATAGTGGTACCAGCAGGTGTCCGAAAAGCATTCCCAGCCATCCCCAGAGAAGTAAAATCAAACTGTGGGGGTTGACTTGCCCCAGACCATTGGTAAATGGCCCCAGGGGCAAATGCAGTGACTGAGAGAATGGGGAGGGCCTTTCACAGGGCGACATACAGTAGAGGCAAGGCGAGATTTGGGTGGATAAGTAGAAGGCCTGCCTTAGCTGCAGCTGTGCTCTTATCTAGCCGGAGGAAGAGGCTGAACAACAAAAGGGGCTAAGAAGCTGGGTTGATGCATGGGAAAGCCATTGGCCGAGCATTGTGGCTGCCCTTCTGCTGAGCAAATAGTTCAAACTGTTCATTCCCATCTCCTATTCTCTCCCCGGTACATTGTTTGTGTCCTTGCATTTCATTCTGCGAGGAAGATTGCTCTCTGGGCCTATAAGCAAACAGTCCAGAAAAGAGCCAACTATCCTCTCCTTTTCCCTGGAGAACTAGCATTTTTATTTCAGCTCCAAGCTGTCAAAGAGCTGGAGAGTTTATGTCAGTATCCTGAATTAATTGCTTTAAGCTGGAGCAGCCTAGACCAGCCACCAAATGTCCAGAAGATGTTTATTAATAATGTTTCCTCTAGGTTTTTTTGGTGGGTTTTTGTTGTTTTTTGTTGTTGTTGGTTTTGTTGCTCCAAGCTGTGCTCTCCTGTACAGTGCCCTCTATTCTCTGCCTGACACCGGGCGAGGCTGGCAAAATGAAAGCTGCTTATAGGGAATTAATAAAAGCTCCCGAGGTATTGTCAAGCCCCAGCGCTCAACATGTCGGCGCAATGGGCACGGCCGGCGGCTCAGAAATCTCCCGGTAGGACTTTTCGGGCGACGGGCACGAGAGGAGGAAGATGAATTGCTGGAGGGATCAAGAAGGAGCGAGCCCTTGTTTAAACACAAATATCTTTGGTAATTAACAAAAGTGGCAAGGAAATTACTGATGGAAAAAAAACACATGAAAGGTAAATGGTTTTGTGTTTAAACATGATATATTTTAAAGTGTTCCCCAGTGTGAAAGTCCCTGTTTAAGGGAATGAAGTAATAAAGCAATTTATATACCAATAGAAAGTCGAGATCCTGAGTGCCTTTGTGTAAATTTTCCACTTGACTTTTCATTATCTACCTGAACAAAATCAATCTATATGTATGGGATCAACATGCAATATGAGAGATAAAAGACAAAATAAATGTGCTTTGCATATCCCTCAGATAAAAGCTGCCGGGCTCCAGGCGCTGCCTCCTTTCCAGGCAGATGCATTTTAGAAAATAAATCATTTTGCAAAGGAAAAGAGAGCAAAGCAGAGTGGTGCTTCTTAAGTGTTTACTCCCTCGCTTGAAATATTGATCCTGTCAAATGAACAGTGGTTAATAAGTAACTCAGGAAAAATATGCCGTCTCTGTCTCTTCTCCCTGCTGTAGCACAGACCTATCTCTCATCCCTCTCCAGTTCCTGAGCAGCAGGAGGGACATGGCAGGACCTTCCACATCCCAAACCCTGCCACTTATCAAACCCTGATGCATTCCAGACTCTGCCACATCCCAAGCTTTTCTGCATCCCAAACCCCTCCACATCCCAAAATGTTTTGCATCCCAAACCATGACACTTCCCAACCTTGCTTATTCTTCATGGCCTTCCCTGCAAAATTGACATCTCATTGCATTAGTTGCTTGCACACCAAGACAACTCACCCTTGCCTCACCTCAGCAGGAGCCATTCCTGATCCCAAATCTCCTCAGTTTGATCTGAGGGAAGAGTATTGCTGTCAGGTGTGGGATCATCTCCACTAAATTGGGTTAATTTAGTAATATTTCTGGGGTGTGGGAGCAGACGTCATAGTGTGGCACAAGGAAACTGCTCCTGGTGGTAAAAAAATGCCTCCATAAGTACAGATTTTGCTCAAGCAGACCCAGCACTCCCAGTGAAACCAGCAGTTGCTGTGTTAACAACTATAATACCTGTCCCTGCAGGGTTACAACCCAAAGCACGAAGAAACTGGCCCGAGGGCCCCGTCCTGTTGCCGCAATTTGGGTCACTTCTGCCTTCACCCTCCCCTTCTCCTTCTTCCATCTCCTCTCTCAGGTTCTTGGCTTTTTGCTACAAAAATCTGGCTTCATAAGATCCCAACATCTTGGAGAGCTGGATAATAACATCCTCTCTTGGTTTTGTTATTTTTTTTCTTTATGGTCAGGTGAAGAGGCAAGGACTCCTCTTCTGATTTGTTTTGGTTTTTTTTTCCCTTCAGTAACAGGATATAGAAAAGGTTAAGAGGCACTTCATCAGATACAACCCCCTCCTTGCACAGGGGATTCTGATTTCTGCAGAAGCCCCAGCCCCATCCCTGCAGTGGCAGAGCCTGTCACCCTGGCTGATGTATTCCTCCTCCTGGCACCCTTGTGCCAGGCAAAAGCAGCCCTCTTCTGTCTGACAGGCAGGGAAGCACCTGCCTCCGAATGAGTTTATTTCTTGGATGGTCTCTGCACTTCTCCCATCTCTGGCAGCCTTGCCATGGGATTGGACATGGGCATTCCTCCAGGGCAGGCATTATATTTTTCCAGGATTTTTCCTTCTTCTCCCCTTAAAAATCCAGACAGGAGGGAAACAGTGGGGGAGGAGGGCGGGGAAGGAGCTGAAACACAGAGTAAAGCAAGGGCAAGCTGGTGACTTTCCAAACTGAAGAGTTTGTCAGGATGGTCCTGAGAAACAGGCTCTGCCATCAGCTCAACATCTGCAGCTATTTTATTAGTTTGCTAATGATGCCTCAGATTGGACCCAGGGGTGACAGAAAGTCCTGACAACCCCTTATAAAATGAGCCTCACCTCCCACTCCCTGCCCCTCTGCCTTACCCCTAGGTCTGCCGGTTTGTCCCCCCCATCTCCCAGACCATCAGCTCAGGAGCAATGCACAGCTCTGGGCAGGGCAGAAAAGCAGCTTCTTAGGAACAAAATGGGTTCACACATCTGCACATCCATCCCTTCCCATGGGACACCTGTTTTCTTGTCACTAAGGACAGAAATAGCCATGCCACATACAATGAATGGTGCAGAGGAAGCAAGGGTAAAGCCCTATGGTAGAAAAGCTGAGGCATAGGATGGGGGTTCATCAATACTTTGGGGATATTTTTGGCTGTTGGGTTTTTTTCTCCTCTCCAAAGCCCTTCCTCAGCCTGCTTTTAGCATAGCACCAACATCCATCCCTCAAAGAGCTCCACAAATTAACACCTCAACTTCCTCAAAGTCCTGATAACATTTATTTTTTTAACTTGAAGCCTAAAAGGATCCATCTTGGCAAAGCACCTTCTTCAGCTTCCTCGGGGCTGGGATAACACTTCTGTCCATTCCTGTCAGGAATTGCTGGAGCGTGACACAGGTATCACGCACAAGTACAGACACAAAGAGCTGATCGGAGATGGGAATCTGTGGCTTTAACGAGGGATGTGCACACGGCAGCAACACACTCACAGAAGCCCAGGAGTTTTCCCCGGCTACCCCTGACACTGATTCCTTGTGTCATTATTAAAATAAATACAAGGGGTAAACACAGTCAGGCAGGGAGGGAAGCACTGCCCAGCAGCTTTGCTGCTGTTGGTGACAAGCAAAGCAACTCAAGGTCTCCAAAATCCTGCAATATCGATGCCTTCAGTAACCGAGTGGGAGGTATAATCACTGCATCTACACTCCTCTGTGCTCTTGGAAGCTGTTTTCCAGTCACGGACGGTTGAGGCTTGTGTGAGCCAAAAACCTGTATAAAACCAGATCTTCCCCATCTAGGGGTGAGCACCTTCCTCTGGCCTTTGTGCCGGATGGTTTGAACAGGTCGAGATCTCTTCTGGAAAGGGGCTTTGTTGGATGGAGGGAACTGGAGAGGGTGGAGCAGGAGGGAGGGATGAGGTGTTGGCATCATGGGGGGGAAAGGGGAAGAAAGGG